>CAUOFW020006291.1:5000-24449 GCA_963454935.2 Ilex paraguariensis | reverse complement strand
ATGTGTAAATTGGGCTTGGCCCTGATTATACTTAAACGGACTGTCCATCGGGCCAACCTTAATGGGCTTATCTTTTTGTGTTTTTAATTTGTACATTCGATTGGATGAAAGATTCAGTTGTATACTGCATTATGAGATAAAATATCGAGTGTCTAACCATGTCACATAATTGACAATTTTTTGAGGTCAAGTCATAAAGGATTTATCTCCCGTGAATACGCTAATCTGGATATGTATAACTTGCTTTTAATTGGATTGAACAATGAATTAGTCGAGATGTGCGAAAGTTGGTATTGACATTCCTCACTGTTGAATAAAAAAAAAAATTGTTTCAACCGTCCAACAATAAGCTAACAAGTGAATAAGTGGATCTCCCATAATTAAATAATTATTCATCTATATAATGCAATAACTATCTCATTTATAGAAACAAAACACACTTTATCCATTTAATTTTTTCTCATTGAATAATAAACGATGACATGATATTAACTTTACATTGAATATTACTCGAGTTAGAGTGCTCATGAACACTCGTCGCCAATCTTAAGGAGTAGTTCAAGTGGTAATAGAAACGAGTTATAAATCTAGATGTTCTGAATTTGAATCTTATAATCTCTTGGAACAGGCCACGAGAGATTTTTTCTTCATGAACATTTTAGTCTCAGCGTGAAAGGTTTGTTTTTGACTAAACTGGAGAGGTATTAACCGAAGTACACGTAAACTGACCCGAACACCCTTCACCTTTATAACCAAAAAAAAAAAAAAAAACACTTGCCACCAAAATGCATGGCCATGTAAACATGACAAATAAATAAACGCACCCTTTCAAATCTCCTTAAACTTAACTCCAACCAATTACTTTAGGGTCGGGTTGCCATACTAATAAGTATCTTTTTTGGTATTGTGTATTCACTTTTTATCTAATAAAAAATACAATAAGTGAAAGTTTGTTGTTATCTTATTAATTTTTTGAGTAATGTTAAATAGATTTAACAATTAAACTTAATAAAATAATCATTAAATATATAATAGAGCCGAATAAATGTTTGAATTCACAATAAAATTAGTGATTATAATTATAAAGTTTATTTTATAAGTCAATTTAATATTACTATTATTTTTTTTCTATCATTTATCATTTTTTTAACTAATGACTAAAATAATTCAAGTCAAAATCTATAACTATGATCGATTTTGGGACCATACCCTTCTCGACTATTCAATATCCCAACTCTAGTTCCAAAAAAAAAATTCAATACACCCAACTACAAAATCCTGCACAAGATGTGGATTTGAAACTGACATTTGTACTTGTTATCTGCTATTTTGTCTTAATGCCCCTTTTGTGAAATAAAACAATAGTGTGTCCCAGTTATGCCAATAAGATTTGTTATTCTAAAATTAGTACTACCACACCAACATGGCAACATATGGAAGTTACACTCCAAGGATTGTTTGTACAACAACATTAAATATTCCTCTTTCTTTTCAAACCAACCACAGGGAGGAGGTAGTGGCATTTATATGTAGGGTATCTTCCCCACCCCCTAAGTTTTTTTTTTTGTAATATTTGTATATTTTTTAAACTATTGTAAATATTTTTGAAAATATTGTTTTAATTCAAAGAAGGGAAAAGGATGATGCTATGCGGGTGTTGAGGATCGAACCCGAGTTAGGTCTTCGGAGGGTAACAACTCCAACCATGCATGTTGCCTTTCCTTCATTCTAACCCCTAATAGTGTGATATGGTTGTTAACACGTTGGAAGATCACCTTTGACTTGAAATGTGCAAGTATTTGCTAGTGTGAGTGTGTCGAAGGCAAATGAGTGGAGTTAGAAGTTTCGGGACTGTGAGATGGTGTCAATATGTCAACAGATATTCTCCTGGGGTAAACAGGAGAAGTTCCGATTCCTTCTGCTACCATCACTTCTTAATTGACTAACTCAAACGATAATTTCAATTTTGAAACTAGTGTCTGTTAGTGGAATTACTGTTTTTACCGGTTAAAAGTTTGTTTAAAAGTTTCAATCTTTCTTAAATTAAGACGCCACATGTGAAAGTTCACTTAATACTTGAAATACATTGTTCAAAAGTTTTAGGATATGGTGGTTATACTATAGTTTGAACAAGAAATTAAATACCATGTTTCGCCAATTAATTTTATGGCTGTATACTTTGAAGATACAGAAGCTCTGTTCCCACCTTCACTTTCTCTTTTCTATGCAGGGGCTCTGTTTGTTTAATGCAGAACCGCCATCCTAAGACCAGTCGAACCTCTCATGTGTCCCCAGGCAGAATTAAACATTGCTATAAGAATTTAATGTGGCAACACTTAGGTAGGAGATATATAGAGAGAGGGGAGCCACAACAAACTTCCAAGTTTTTTTTTTTTTTTTCTTCTAAGAGTCAGGGGTGTTCGGGTCAATTTACTCTCTAGTTTAGTCAAAGACAGACCATCCATGCCGGAACTAGAATATTCATGAGTGATAAATCCCAAGTTTTTCAATGATCCCATGGAACCAAAAATTACATAGTTTAAATTTTAAATCACAACTACAGGTTTACGTTACAACTCAAAAACTTATGATTGATCAAAAAAAATATGATGATCAGTCACAATATTGTGATCATTAACGTAGAGGCCTAGTTTGGATGACAAGAACGAGAGCCTAGGAGCAAAGTTTTACTACTCGAGATAGGATTTGCGACGATAACAAGTGTTATTTCATGATCCAAACTTGGAAGTAAAATTGAATAAAAACGATATTGTTATTAGGTGTCTTGATATCCATCCAATATTATAGGTACGAAGTTGAATTCTCAACTTACAAAGTATAGCAATAGTTAAAATTGATCTAATTTTTATCTACTTTGATCTAATGGTATAAATTCATCACAATTTTTTTTTTTTGCTACAAAATATCAACTTTTTTGCATGCCTCCAATATTAGATAACTCGACTGACACTCTCCTTATGTTAAAGAACCCTATTTGTAATTTTCACCTACCTTTGTCTTGTCTTTCCTCCAACTCTCACTTATTTTCTTTATGCTCACTTTAATTTTAAAATTACATAATTAAAGAAAATAAAAAAAATTATATTTAGAATATAAATATTACATGATCAATGATCAATTTTTATTATTATAAAGTGTTTTCAAACACAAAATTATTGATAATGTCCTCATAAAAAAAAAAAAAGGGCTTGTAGAGTGGTTGTAAACAATGAATTTTTGAAAATTCTTCATAGATGGGACCAAGAAGATATATGTTGGGTTTAGATCAGTGAAATGGCAATACATTTTTTTTTCAAATAGTTAAGGATGTTCGAATTAATTTACACACATTTTGACTAATTATTTCTTTGATTCAGTCAAAAATAAATTATTTACGTTAAAATTAGAGTATTTACGAGGGTTAAATTTTTTGTGACTTGACTCTAATAAATTATCAAAATTTAAATTTAAAATATCTAAATTTATAACTCATATTAATTATCACTTGAATTATTTTTGTAATTATTGTTAGTGTTGACAAGTGATAATTAGAGTTATGGGCCAGCAGAGGGACACCAAGGAACAAGGCTTTAAATATGGTTATCAAATGTTTTTAAGTGCCTCCATTTCGGTTGGGAAGATTTTGGAGACCTCTGGCCAGGCCCTACACCAATGAACCAATCGAGTCACATCACTCTTTCAGTGGGTAGTTGAACGTCGGTGTCTGCCTGTTCTAGAATTTTTTTTTTTTTTGGTTATAGATTATCTAAGTTTAGACCGATTGTTTTTTAAAGTTGATTATCGTACTTCAAGGTAAAAGATGTCTAAACTTGATCGTAAGACCATCCATAAGAATTTACGTGTTCTAGATATGCCAAGGCATGAAATTTGGAGAAAATTAATTTCACAAGAGGGGTTATGCAAAGCAAAGAAAAGATTATCAATATCAAAAATAAAATTTTAGTATAGTGTGAAAAGTTATTATTTTTAAATATAAATTTATTATATTTTAATATAAATTATAGATGATCCAAGTAATTCATGACCGATCATAAAATGTCGTGATTGATTATGAATTATTTGAATTAGTCGTAATTTCTCATTTACAGCTTGTAACATTTTCTTTGTGAGTTGCAATTATATCTTTAAAAATTATAATTTTTTTGATCGATTATATTATTTTGTAATTAATTATATATTTTATAATTATATCTTGTACTTTAATAAATTATAAGTTGACTTTAAAACTTAAAAATTTTCGATGGGGCAACTGCAACAGAGTGATAGATGTCCATCAATGGCCGCCAAAATGTACTTGGAGATCATACTTCACCTTCACCAAATCTGGGAGGTTTGTTGACAAGCTCAAACCTCCTCTGTTGTACAGAAGACACTTAACGACTTCATTTTGAGAACAATGTCTCTCACTGTAATGGAGAGGAGTTGGAGTATTGAATGAAGTGGTCTAGTGGGAGATTGACTAAATTTTTTATTTTGAAATTGGAGATAGAATTAAGTTTTAGAGTTTATATTGAAATTTGGTAGTTAATCATTTTATTAGTTTAATTAAATATTGGGTCTTTTGTGGAGTCTAGTTTATGTGTTGATCTGAAGATGACCCGGCCCAAACTAATGTTGCATAGTTTTTAATGAAAATTTTTTAAGACTTAATCCATAGAGCGAAGGTTTAAAAATTTTTAAGGCCCATTTTGTAGCCTTGTGCGTAAGACAAATATAAATTGTTATTCGGGGATTAGGATTTTGGATTGATTCTATACGATCGCCGCCCTCTCTGTATTCATTTTTGAGAATAAGAAAATTTTTGTAACTTCATAGACGTAGGCAACTTACCGACCCATGTAAATTATGTGTTGTGTGATTGTTTAGATTTCATTTTTAGCGTTTTTTTTTCATTAATTTCACTTTATTGTCATATTTTAATTTCACAACATTAGATTCATTCTTAAAAGAAATAATGAATGCGATCAAAAATCTCATAATCCTACCAATAAAAATCTATCGAGTTGGTCTTTGAACTATCTCCCTTGTCCCCCTTTTACCTAAAACTCATCGCAGAGGAGCTGGCCGCTATTAATTCTGTTTGTTCATCACCCCTTAAAAATACCATTTAACTCTTTGTGTTTTTTTTGGGTAAGTGTTATTATTTACTTTGTTTCTACTATAGTTCTGAAATTTGTTAAAGTAACCCCTTAAAGATTAGAAGTCCCAAACTGTACAAAAAATTTGTATAAATGATAGCAATGTGATCTTATCTACCCTCTCCCCCTCCTCAAATTTATGTCCCAACGTGTTTTAAAAGGGGCACGATAATTGCTTCAATTTACCATGGTGTGACGTATGATTTTTAATCTTTAAATAAGCAATGTACAAATCCAGAAAATCTTTTCATGCCAAAGTTCGTTCTATTATCATTTATTTAATTATGCACACTTAATCTTCTATCAATCTCAAATTTGTGCCCCAAAGTTTGAGAAATTGAGGCAAGTTAATTGCTTCCATTTATTATGGTGTAACGTCTGACTTTTAATCATTAAATAATTAACGTACAAATTTTGAAAATCTTTTTGCATACTTCAATTCTATTAACCTTTATTTAATTATGTTATCCTAATCTTCTATCAATCTTTCATGTTAGACCGCTTGACCCTTGAGATTGTCTTGAGACACAACAGAAAGAATTGTATCAAAATCAAACAGCCCCACAGATTGACCCATTGCCTATTTACAAGTTTTTTTTTTTTGTCAAGCCTTCTTAATGATCACACAACTCTTCTGTGGACTGCCACACAAAATTTAAGTGAAGTCCTTTTATTACCCATTAATACCTCCCAACTACCTTCGCTGCTCCCCTCAGGCCTCAACTCGAATCAAACTCCCATTGCCCGTCGTTAAGTATCGGGTGTAACTGTTATATTATGTTAACAAAAAAAAATAAAATATAATTTATTTTTTATCATAGAAATTAATGAACGGGTACACCACATGTCATTATTAACGTAGTGGAATGGTTACATCAAATATTTTTGCACCCAACAACCCCTTCCCTAACCCCAACAGTGTATATTTATAACTAGTTCTCGCTCACTGAAACATATAGCCTTGTGCTGCATTCTAATGATCACACGGAGAGAAAAGTAGAAACCTAGATGGCATACACATACACTTCATGGCTCCTCTTGGGCCAACTCCTCCTTCTAGTGTCTAATACTGCGGCGAAAGTTCCGGCGATCATCGTGTTCGGTGACTCCTCAGTCGATGCCGGCAACAACAACCAGCTTTCCACTGTTCTTAAGAGCAATTTCAAGCCTTATGGCCGTGATTTTTACGGTGGCCGGGCCACAGGACGATTCTGCAACGGCCGGATTCCGCCAGACTTCATATCTGAGGCTTTTGGTCTAAAGCCGTATGTGCCGGCCTACTTGGATCCAATGTATACTATATCAGATTTTGCTGTTGGTGTTTGCTTTGCTTCTGCTGGTACTGGCTATGACAATGCAACCTCTGATGTTCTTGTAAGCCCTCTACTTATTTCTTCGTTCTAATTCATTTATTCATCTAATCTATCGATCTAATCTACCGTCGTCATTCAATTATTACTTGACCCTGTCAAACACCGAGACTTATGATTAATCCAACGACTATATTAAATTAAATTAGTAAACTAAGTTATCAAATTAAGCTTAATGCTACATATTGCAAGTCGCAGAGAAAATACTATGTATACCCTTAGAATCGGAGGCTTATCATTTATCCGCTTGTAACGGAAGTCTCGTGCATCAGGTATTCTTTTAAAATTTTACATATAGGTGTAACATAGGATTCATGATATTACAGTAGTTCTTAGTCATTTACTCGTGATTCAAAGTTGCGAAATCGACATCAACCTCAACTCTGGTGTCATAAGATGGTGTTCGATGGAACAAAAATAAAATGTTTGATAGAAAAAATTGAATATTTTGGGCACCTAATTGTGTGATTAGTTGACGATGATTCCGTCGTGTCATCTTAGACAACTCCAGAGACTCGTATTTTACATAGAACATACATCGGTCTTAACTCATAGGATCGTTTCGTATATGACTCAATTAATCATATTAATATCGATCCACACTTTAAACCATGAATTACCCTGATGAATACTGACCTTATTGTTCTATCTATCTGCAGTCTGTGATACCTCTGTGGAGGGAAGTGGAGTACTACAAAGACTACCAAAAAAAGCTCAGAGCCTATTTGGGTGTCCAAAAAGCCAACAGAATAATCAGCGAAGCACTATATCTAATCAGCATTGGAACCAACGACTTCCTCGAGAACTACTACACCCTCCCCAACCGGAGGTCTCAGTACAACGTCGATCAGTACCAGACCTTCCTCGCCGGACTCGCAGAGAATTTTATCAAAGAACTTTACAGTCTCGGTGCTCGGAAAATATCCCTCGCAGGGCTTGTTCCGATGGGTTGTCTGCCATTGGAGAGGACCTCGAACCTCATCGGTGGGAATGGAGGTGGATGTCAAGAGAGTTACAACATAGTGGCGAAGAGCTTTAATGGGAAACTGAGTGGGTTGGTGAATAAGTTGAATGGAGAGCTTCTTGGTGTTAAAGTCGTGCTTTCGAATCCTTACGATACTTTTCAGCAGATTGTTCAGAAGCCTTCTGCGTTTGGTAAGTTCCTTGTTTCGGTCGCCATTAATGAGTTTGTGTGAGCTGTCTGTCGGGTTCTGGTTTGCATCTGTCTAACTTTGGTTTAAGATTATTTAATTGCCAACCCTGTTTAGGACTCTACCCATAACCCAAAATCGACATAAAAGTCAGTGAGTTTAGTTTGGATGATAAATAAATAAATGAATCCATGCAAATATGATTAAATAAGACATGAATTAATTAAATATATTTATACACAATACAAACCTAATTACTATTAATTATAAATAAACCGAGTATAGGCTCTACTCATTGACATCATTATAAATAATTGAATCTCTACGATGAATTCAAGCGAGATTCGTAATATATAGGTGAGAATGAATTAATAAAGATGTGTCATATTGCATTTGAAGTAAAAAGGATAAAACATATTGGTTTAGGATAGTCAACACACACATGAGAAAAATTCTAATGGGTAGTTCAAGTGATAACATGAATAATTCGTAAGACGAAGTCATAAGTGATTTTCCAAAATGAATATTCTAGGCTTAGGGCCGTTAATCGAGCCGGTTCGGTTTGGATAGGATTCGGTTTGAACTCGACTTATATTTTAAACAAATCGGTCATGAACAATTTTTTAGGCTAATTTAGAAAAACAAGCTTAAAAAACTCGGCTCCTTTATATATAAATAGTCGAGGTACTTAAGTTTAACTCATTTTTTAAATAAATCGAATTTGAACAATTTTTTAAATTTATTTAAAAAAATAAGCTCGATAAACTCGGACTCAAGTTTGTAAAGTATAACTCGGTTAACCGCCCTAACCTTAGTCATGGTGTGAATATGAGTAGTTAACTGGACCCCAAAAAAAAAAAAAATAGTCAAGATTAACTTAAATGCACATAAATTATTAATCTGAACAGCTCATCGTTAAATCCAAAAAAAAAAAAAAAACACACACACACACGCAAGAAAAACCCCAAGTAAATGAATAAATAATAATCTGCTTCTAGAAAACTTGTGGGCCATGTAAAGTTATATCGTACTTCTGTGAAGAAATACCCAACCTGGCACTGGCACTGGCACGTGGAGTCTCACGAGTTTGGGTGGTTTAATATTCTTCCAACGGGTCTACGATGTCAAATAAAAACCTTAATGCCCGTGATGTGATTTTAATGAGTTAGTTGAAAATCTTTCATGACTTATTTGGTAGGCAGTTATGGATCAATTAAAAGGGTGGCCACCCCCCACCACCCCCTCCCACCCAACAATCCACCCTACCACGCAAAAAAAAACTTGTTTAAGGTATTATTTGACAACGTTTTTTATTTTTTTTTTGAGTAAAAGAATACTATTTAAACTTAAAATGCTGACTTAAGTAATATTGCTCGAAATTTTTTTTTTTACGTACCATTAGTATTTGTGTTTATGTTTTTTTTGCTTTTCTTTTTTTGTTGTAAATAGTAATTATATATATATATATATATATATATTGAAAAAATTATTTATTTTCTTTAAAAAAAGGTTTACTAGACGATACCTAAAATAATTTGGTCTTTTATTTCTACTGAATAGGTGGCATGGCCATGCCACTCTGAATCATGTGAATTTTAGGAACTTTTTTGAGAAATGTATACATCTATTTGAACATTTCCCATACTGCCATTATGGCTTCCATTAATATATCATGGGATGTTTGGCTACTTTTCCTCAAACTCCTGATGTCATGTCATGGTCATGTCCTATGTTAAACTTCATCAATTCTTCCTCTTTTCTTATAAAAAAATTGATTTAAGGATCATTATTTTTAATAAGAATTTGTTCCGTATAATGATCGATATAAACAATAGTAATTTCACAAATATCATGATTTTAATAACTCTTTCATTTTTGGAATGATAAGTTGCCAATATCTCATAAAATTCTTTGTATATAGGAAGTTTAAAATGAAATTTTTGCTTGAATAGAAAATCGATAAAATTACCTAGTGTGAACTTTCGGGTGCTACAATATGGTGAATCGAAGATAAATATATTGTTGTTCTTACTTGTACAAAGTGATAACTATCGGATTTTATTCATGTATAGCAATGTTTGACAATACAATATTTTACATTTACGGGGACTATATGTTTAAATAAACCATTTGAACAATCATCCAGTGCTTTTTGATCTTTAGCGATGCTAATTGAAGACTTACTTCACCCAAAATTTGCAGTTATTGTGACTTTAAAGATGTTTAATGAACTTCTTTTGATTTATGTTTGTTTGTTTTTCATGTTTCTATTGAACAAAGTGATTTATATAGTTACTATTTCGTTATTTTAACAGGTTTCGAAGTTACAGCAGTGGCATGCTGTGCTACAGGAATGTTCGAGATGGGTTATATGTGTGATCAATTTAACCCATTTACGTGCACGGATGCAAATAAGTATGTATTCTGGGATTCATTCCATCCTACGGAGAAAACAAATCGTATCATCTCTGATCATATGGTCAAACATGTCCTCAATGTATTCATGTAATTCATAAGGCATTAATGTATGTATAATATGTAGTGTAATAAATATATGTAGAGTGGTATTAGTGATCAAGTGATGATAAGTGCTCATATGTATGAGGGGCATTATTAGTGTTTGTTTTGTAGTGTCTATTTTTGTTTGACAATGTTGTTACTCCTATTATCAATATGAACATGATTACTAGTAAGAGGTTCGTTGTTATATTTTTCCACATATTTTGGTTGGTAAAGGTAGGGTGACAAAATTGTTGGATATGAAGATTTGAATTCCATCATTGATTCATTTTTGGGGTGAGCCGAAGGTGTAGTCTCGTGACAGAAACAAAAATAAGCTGTAAACTCATATAATTTGATTTTTAAACTTGGCAATTCTCAAACTGTGTTTGGTATGCAATAATACTTTTATAAGAGAATGAAATCAAAGTGATAATAGAATGAAATGTAATATATATTACTATTACAATGTTTGACAATAATTAGGATTAGACGTTAGAATAGAATTAAAAATTCACTCAAATACAAATGTTAAAAATCCTTAGGCCTAGACTTGGTCCCGATCCTGGACCCATCCCCAAACTCGACCTGACCTGACCTCGATCTCGAGTGGTGGGTAGTGATAGTGACAAGTGGTGATAGTTGAGAATAAAAAATTCCACCAAAATATTGAGGAGCGATAAATCCTATGCTAATGGGTTTAGGCATTCCATGAGAATGAATTTCATTACTAAATACTAAACATGGAAATGAATATTACTAAGTAAAGGTCTTAGTCCCGACCGATCTGATGAAGAGATTAGTCAAGGTGAGCGTAAGCAGACCTAGACACCCCTAACTGTAAGTCAAAAAAAAAATTCTTTGCTGGGGTGGAAGGGTTATATTGCATACTTAACAATCGAATGGGAAAAAAAAATCTTTACTAGTGGATTAAAGATTCATTTCACATTGGTTGGAGATTATTCTTTAAAAAAATGCAATAATATGATTATTTGGTAAAAAAAAGAAGTAGATAACCATTTTGGAGGGCTTTTATTTACTTTCAAACGCTACGTTGAAACCTATGTTTATGCAAGATGAATGTCAACGCACACAAACAACAAGCACAAAGCCATGAAACATAGATATGCATACTTATTTTTTATAGAGCTCTAGATCCTATTATACCAATGAAATCCTTGTTAGTTGTAATGGTTCAATTCAAGCGAGTTGGAAGAGTTGAAGGTTTAACTTAGACTCAAGGTACGAAACCTTCAACTTGAGCTTACTCTAACCTATATTTCAATTCGAATCTTTCAATCTGAGTATTATGCGAATTTAGTGGATATTTGACAATTATGCTTAGATTAGACTAGGGTTGATTTGTCCCAATCTTACTCCTAGCTGGTGGGTTCACACTAGCTAAAATTGAATATTAATTTGATAAAATATAATGTTAATTTGCTAAAATTGAATATTAATTTGGTATTAATTTGCTAAAATTTAATATTAATCAAACAAAATTAAAGGTCAATTTGACATTAGTTTGATAAAATTATAGATTAATTTTGTATTAATTTGAGTAACAATAATTTAGTAAAATTACGTATATTGTTAAATCTGTTAACAAATAAAAACTAATAGGGGTATGCAATGATATCTCAAAAATCAGAGGGAGTGTCAGGGAAATATAACTTAAATTTAGGGAGTGTTAGTAAAATTTATCCTAAATTTTATAAACTTATATTTTGAAGAAGCAACTTTTATGAGGATGGTCAATAATATATACTATTATTAAGCAAAACACACATTCAAAAAAGGTATGATATCTTTATATAGTCTAATTTATTGAAGTAATAATAGGAAAAATGGTATCATCCTCCACCCAAAAAGTAATTAACACTATTGCCAAACAAACTTTCTACTTTAAAACAACTTAATGTATCTCATGGAACTTGTTATGTCAAAACATTCTAAAGTTGTGTATGATACGTAGTAATATTATTTTGAGCGAATGGAATGAAAGCGAGAATGAAATAAAATGTAAATTATTAGTAATTTCTTCACCAGGCTTGGACCATGTCTCCCAAACAATCTCAATACATATGGCGCAAGACGATTCCACATATCGAGGTTGGAATGGGATCGGGTGTCTTGACCAATTTGAAAGATTATTTGATATAGTTGAAATAACTGAATTTTGGGTTGTTCGCTCAAATAAGGGAAATTGCCCCCGCCCTGACATGTCGCTTAAGAGGAGTAACATTAAGCTCAAAATTTGGTGTGTATTCAATATTCCCAAATAAAAGGGAATAACTAAGATTAAGGATTGGAATAAAATTAAAATTTCAATATTAAATTTGGATAAACAGACCATCTAACTAAATTAAATTTGATCGGAATACTCCGGATGACATTAAAATAATATGGCAGCTAAAATTTTGTAGTGTTGGGTAAAATTCTATATAAGTGAAATCCCAACGAAACTTAATTGCAATGGGCTATTGATTGTGAGCCCTTGTTTTCAGAATCACGTCTGAAGAAAATTTTGTAGTGTTGAAGTCAATTTCTACCACAAATTTTGTGAGAATTGTGAGAATTAATGCAATTTCCCCAGTTGAGTGTCACTCATTAAATCCAAAGGCTTTGACAATTATGTTTAGATTAGACTTGGGGTGATTTGTCCGAAACTTACTCCCACCTGGTGGGCTCACACCATGTTTGGTCCCATGCCTTACAATCCAAAGGAACATTTCTAATCACTAAATCTATACATAATATACAGTAATGTCGTTGGATTAGATAAGCCCAAAACTCCATCCAATTTTCTTAAATTTTTTATTTTTTAAATTGTCAAATTTAATTTCACTTTATGTTATTGGCCCTAAAATTTTTTTAACTATCCCAAGTTTCTCTCCCATCATCTCTCCTTTTCCCATCTCTCTTTGAGTCTCTCCTTTATATTTATATTTACTACATGCTATGACAATCAATTTATGAGAGAGTGTGTGTTTATTAAATTTTTCCTTATCAAGTACTAGATTTTTTAATTTTAAATTATTTAATAACAATACATTGATCTTATCAAAGTAAATCTTTTCATATGTCTTACAGAACTCCGCCCATAAAACTATTTTATTTAATTTTTCTTAATTTAGCATAGTAATGGACAATTTTTTTAAAAATATTAGGGTCGAAATCAGGGTGTGATGAGGAGTGACAATAGGAGGTTAGGGTGGGTGGGGGGGGGGGGTGGCAGTGGTGGTAGGAGTGATAGAATTGCAATTGGAGAGATTAAAAATACAGTATAACGCCACTAATGAACATAGAAACAAATGAAATTTGTGGGGGTGGATGTTGATGTTAATGGAGACAACAAAAACCTACACAATGGACCATAACTACATGTGGTGACTCACCTAACCATTTGATAAATGAACATGATATATGGTTTATGTTTTAAATGTGGCATTGTTTCATTAACATAAATGAATGTTAAAGCTCATTTAAGTAGTCTATTTTTATTGGTGAGTGGCTATACCAAACTCCTCAACTTCTTTAAATGATGTACAAGTAGATTGATAAAGATAAAGATGGTTTTGCTCAACCCATCCAAAACAAGAGAGTATATCAATCACAAGTTAGTTACTCCCTAGGAACAAAATTTAGCTAGAAATAAAGACCATTTTCATTGAATCAATGATCAATCATTGAAATTAGCTGTTGGTTAAATGACTATCACCATACTGTTGGATCATAAGGTCACGGGTTCGAATGTCGTCGTCTCCTCCTTATAACAATGCCTAACAAAAAAAAAAAAAAATCACAACACAAGCCCACCTGCAATTACATAAGGCCCACCCCCTATAAAGTATGAGTTCAGACAAATGTACATCCTTAGCTTGACATTGAAAAAAGGAAAAAGAAATTTTCAAATGAGTTGTGAAATATGACTAGGTTGGTCAATTGATCACATTCTGATCCAAATTTAAATTGTTAACGAATTAGATCAAATCGAATTTCGGACTATTAATAGATTCGGATATGAATCATGAAAATAAAAATCATCGAATTATCATATTAAACTTTTGAAATCAAACTCAAATTTAGATCAATTAGAATCTGATCCAAACCCAATCTATAGATAGGCTTAAATATGACCAATTTAATTTGAACAGTTGTGAGAAACCCTGAAATATGGATGACACCAAGGAGACTTGCTCTCTTAAAATAACCTACGATGAACTATATGTTGCCCCTGAAATTTCTCTTAAAATAAAATAAAAATATTTACATAAAAAATGTAAAGAATATAGTATCGCTTATGTAAAGTTATATAAATCACAAAAAAAAATTAAAATTAGATTAGTTACAAGAAAGTACATAAAACAAAGAAATAGTTATGATTTTATTTTTTAAAATTTATGTTGGAGATTCATTATTTATAGAGAGGTTTTTATTAGGGTTCTTCTTACAAAGATGTAAAGGAATTAAAAAATATAAATTAAAAAAACATATTAAAAATTGAATTATAATTTCTTGGGATGTTTACTATAAATTGGAAGATTTATTATGATTGAAAGAATTTTGGTAAAATCACATTTTTAAACTAAAATTTTAGATTATTATCGATTCAACAAAAAAAAGACGAAAGAGTTAAAATATTTGAATGAAAAGAATAATTGTACATTAATGAAGTTGTTAAAGAGTTATTTGAAAAGGCATGAGCTGTCCTTACATATTGTTAACATAATATCAAAATCTTTTCAAACAAGATGACTCTTTTATATATTGAATTTTTTTTCGAAATATTTGATAAAATATATAAAAAAAATCTAATTATGTACCTAAATTAGATATTTATATAATAAAATACAATACAATTCAAATATCAAAAAATAAACAAAATAACTTTTGCTTTGCGTGGTTGAAATCTCTTTAAATTTTACTTTAAATTTAATTCAACGGCTAATATTAATACCTCAAATTTAATAAAAAATAGACCCTTAAGAGTGTGTTTGAGTGACTTTTTAAAAGTGCTTTATAACTTCTCATAAATATTTTTTTTTAAAAAATAGTGTTTGAAATCGTCTCACCATCACTACTACCACCACCATAACTATCTCCACCACCATCACTACCACCCCCACCCCCAACTACCACCACCACAACTGCTGCCATTCCACCACCACTTTTGCCACAACAATCATCACCGCCACCCAACCACCAACATCACCTCTACCACCACCCCATTATCACCATTGCCGCCATCACCCTTACCATCGCCACCGCCACCACCATTGTCGCCGCCATCACCCCATCACCACAGTCGCCACCGTCATTGCCCACCACTACCACACACCCACTGTCATCCACACCTACCACCATCATCACCACCGTCATTCGCCACCACTCATCACACTTTCGCTCAGAAGAATCCGCCGTCGCCCACCGCTACTTTCGCTTAGAATACAAATATATTTATTGTTGACCATTTTTTTTATTACTTTATGCCTTCAGACACATATAATAACTAGTTATCTCATATTTGTTATACTTAAACTATTAATATTATCTTCATAACTATAAACATCAAATAAACTATTTTTCTGTGATTCTTTCATTCGAACTACCAAGTAGTAAGGGTTATAAATTTTTATTTTCTTAATTTTTTTTCGTCTTTCTTGTTTTTCTTTGTGCCTTAGTAGTTTTTTACCCGATTATTTTGATAGTAAATGAAGAAAAAAATTATATATATATATATATATATATATATATATATATATATATATATATATATATATATATATATATATATATATATATATATATTCATTTTTGGCGTTGGAGATGATATTGTATCAATAAAGTTGTCAACGTGTATTAATATTGGAACTTTGAAAAAAATCATAATATTTTTTTATATACCATATTAATATATTTTTTTTTATTATGTAGCAAGATATATCACCTCAGGATTTGCATGATTTATTACCCTACAAAATGGTAATTGTAAACTTATAGCTAGCACATTTTCCGTACAGCTTTCCTACAAACTAAGGTGAAGAAGAGACCAAAGCTTTTGTCTTGTGTTTTTCCAGGTAGGGCAGTTGGGAACTCAAATGTCTGGAGGACAGAAACTGAGGATTTCCATTGCAACAGCATTGCTTAGAGACCCGAGAATTTTGCTGCTTGATGAAGCCACAAGTTCACTAGACTCGCAATCTGAAAAGTCTGTCTAGGACGCTTTGAATCAGGCCTCATTTGGACGTACCACCATTATAATTGCACATCGTCTCTCTACACTAGGCAGAGCTGATTTGATAGCCGTTGTTCAGTCAAGGCAAGTAGTAGAGTCTGGTTCTCACGAGCAACTTGTTCAGATCAGGCATGGCCCATATTCAGCTACGGTGCAAAGAAGACACTCATGAATGACGAAATAGAGACAACATTAAAAAGAACTGAAAATAATAACTCTCCTTCCCCAAACAGAGATGCAAAAATATTAGAAACAACGAACAGGCCGTCCAGTCATGAGAAAATAATTAACCTCAAGACAGGAGCAATGCAGCCCTCCATCCCTCTAGTACCTGGTACAAATGACTGAATTAGAATGGAAATCAACTCTGTTAGGTTGCATTGGTGCTATTTGCTATGGATTAATTCAGCCATGGCACTATTTCTACATGGGTGCACTTCTATCTGTCTATTTTATTGGTGATCATGACGAAATTAAGTCGGTGATCCGTACGATTATGATTATGGTATTGAGTTGAAGTCTTTACTCTTGCCTTGTGTCGACATCATGACACACAAAGAAAGCTCACGAGTCACTGTAAGTGTCAATGGTCACTTATGATATAATCAAACCACTCTATTGCATAGTTCTAAGCTGGATGCCGGAGTAAGAGTAGCAAACAAAAATATATTGCTTTGCTTTCTTAGCCTTTTCCGTCTCCACTTTCATCTCAATGAGATTCAACATTACAATTTCGGAGTAATGGGAGAGAATTCGACCAACGAAGTTAGAGAATCAATATTTGCCAAGATCCTGACATTTGAGATTGAATGGTTTGATCAGGAAAACAGTAGCAGTGGCGCCCTCTGTTCTAGATTATCTACAGGCACGACCATGGTAAGAACTCTTGTTGCAGATCGTTTGGCATTCTTGGTATCGGCCATCACAGAAGGAACTTTGGCAGTTATTTTGGGTATAGTATTGGCTTGGAAACTTGCTTTTGTTGCTATTGCTATGCAATCGCTCATCATTGGATCATTTTATGTGAGAGTAGTAATGATGAGGAGCATGTCTAGGAAAATCTTAAAAGCCCAGAACAAGAGTAGCGAATTAGCAAGCGAGGCTGTTGGCAACCAAAGAATCATCACTGCATTTTATTCTCAGGATAAGATTATGGCACTATTTGAGGATGCACAGATTGGCCCCAAGAAAGAGAGCCATATACAATCTTGGTATGCAGGGCTACGACTATTTAGCTCACAGTTCCCTCACTGCTGCCAATGCAGGATTACTTTTCTAGTATGGAGGAAGGCTTTTGTACTGTGGCAATATCACATAAAAGCAACTCTTTCAGACATTCTTCATCTTGGTATCAATAGGGAGAATTATAGAAGAGATTGGAAGCATGACTATGGAATTATCGAAGGGGACCAATGCATTACTATCAATCTTCGCAATTTTGAAAAGAAATAGCAAGATGGACCCAGATAAACCATATGCGTTCTGTCCAGTAAAGATAAATGGATATGGAGCTTAAAGAGGTCAATTCTTTTATCCAACTAGACCAAAACAGATGGTCCTTATGAGTCTAAGCTTAAAGATTGATGCTGGAGACGTCGTTGCATTAGTGGGCACAAGTGGTTCTGAAAAATCAACAATCATCAGACTAATTGAGAGATTTTACGACCCATCAAAGGGGTCTGTGGAAGTGGATGGGATTGGCATCAAAAAATACAATCTAAGAGCTCTAAGGTCACATATTACATTGGTTAGTCAGGAGCCCACAATTTTTGCTGGAACAATCCATGAAAACATTGCATATGCAAAGGAGAATGCAACTGAAGCAGAGATTATTGAAGCTACTACTCTGGAAAATGCCCATGAATTTATAAGCTATCTCTCTCTCTCTCTCTGTCGTGTGTTTTGTGTATTAGTATCTATGTCTGTCTCTGTGAACTAAGTCAAAACCTAAAAGTAAACCAAAATTATTTGCAAAGCAATTCAATGAAAGATGGGTATGCAACCTACTGTGGAGAAAGAGGCGTGCAGTTATCAGGGGGCCAAAAACAAAGGTTAACTCTTGCTCGAGCAATTTTGAAAAATCCTGCCAAATTACTTTTAGATGAGGCAACAAGTGCATTAGATGTTAAATCGGAGAACCTAGTACAAGATGCACTGGAAAAGACTATGACCAATAGGACATGCTTGGTTGTAGCTCATCGACTATCCACAATTCAAAATTCGAATAAAATTTCAGTGATTGACATTGGAAGAATTGTAGAAGAGGGTTCTCATGGTAAGTTACCCGCAAAAGGAGAACATAGTGTTTACTATTCATTTGTCAGGCTCCAACATCAAGCTGCCATGAAGTAGGGCAAAGATCAAGGCTAGAAATTTTGAACCTGAGAGCAAAAAAGAAATACTTTTATGCACTAAGCTACATATCAACATGAAAAAACTGAAAAGCTGGTGCGGTAGTTGTTAAGAAACTATCTTAGTAGCTAGACTTTATTAGTTTGAAGTGTATGTAGGCATGAACATAAGGGTGTATTGAATAGTGTGTTCCATGGTTACCTGCAGTAGATGTGATTTAGCATTTATCTACATGTTTTTATCAGAGCTTTAAACTAAGTTGAAAGAGTACAGGCTTGGAAATGGATCAGTTTGAGTTCTCCAGTTCCCTCGACCAACTCCATCATGTTTGATGTCACTTCCACGACAAGTTCCAATGCGGAGTTGAAACACCATATTATGATGCCATTCCACAAACCCACTCCTTCATTACTAAAACAACCATGGCAATCTCCATGCAAATGATCACAAGGCGCACCATAGACACAATGCCCATTTGAAAGGTTTTCTAGTATCTGCCTCTTCAGGGGTACCAGCACCACAGAATCAACTATTGCCAAATGAATTCTTGATGTTGGCAGAGTCTGCATTTAAACCACCACCACGATCATGCCCACATCCACCACCACAGCTTCTGCAATTCGCAGCTTCATCTTTTTCCTTCCTAACAGCATGAGCCACTAGCCACTGCTAAATAAAAC
>CAUOFW020006290.1:0-24454 GCA_963454935.2 Ilex paraguariensis | reverse complement strand
CACACTTCATAGGAGGGCGTCGCCACCAGAAGCCAGTTACGCACCTGCTTAGTATAAAGCAGGACCGCGAGGAGAGCCTGAGGAGTTACCTCACTCGTTTTAACGAGGAGGTACTCCAAGTTGATGAACCCGACGACAAGGTGACGATGACCGCCTTCTTGGGTGGCCTCCGTTCATCAAGTTTCCTTTTCTTAGTTCTGAAGCGCCCACCGAAGAGCATGCCAGAACTATTCACAAAAGCTCAAAGATATAAGAATGCTGAGGAAATCAACAAGTTTAGGCAAGGTGAATCATCTCACAGATCACCAGAAACTTGACCTGCCTCTGCACTGTTCTCAAACAGGCAGCCTATCCCAACTTAGCGGCTCTCTCACGGTCGCCAAAAAAACTTGGCCTCTGCGCTGTTCTCAAACAGGCAGCCTATCTCCAGTTTAGCGGTTCTCTCACGGATCGCCCAAAAACTTGGCCTCTGCACTGTTCTCAAAACAGGCAGCCTATCTCCAACTTAGCGGCTCTCTCACGGGTCGCCAAAAAACTTGGCCTCTGCGCTGTTCTCAAACAGGCAGCCTATCTCCAGCTTAACGGCTCTCTCAAGGGCCGCCGAAAAAAAAAAAAAAAAAAAACTTAGCCTCTGTACTGTTCTCAAACAGGCAGCCTATCTCCAGTTTAGCGGCTCTCTCACGGGTCGCCAAAAAACTTGGCCTCTGCACTGTTCTCAAACAGGCAGCCTATCTCCAGTTTAGCGGTTCTCTCACGGATCGCCAAAAAACTTGGCCTCTGCACTGTTTTCAAACAGGCAGCCTATCTCCAGTTTAGCGGTTCTCTCATGGATCGGCAAAAAAAAAAAAACAAAATAAAACTTGGCCTCTGCACTGTTCTCAAACAGGCAGCCTATCTCCAGCTTAGCGGCTCTCTCACGGGTCACCAAAAAAGCTTGGCCTCTGCACTGTTCTCAAACAGGAAGCTTATACCTCAAGCTTAAAGACTCCCTCATGGGTCGCCAAAAGCTAGGTCTCAAAAAGTGTAGCCTCTCACGAGCAGTTCTCCAACTCTGTCTTTGCTCTCGCACAAGCAGCCTACTCTCTCTCTCTCCAGGTAATTATGTGAGATATTTTAATGTTTGGAATAACATTATTTTTGTCATCACAAGTAGGTTCTCCCGAGGCAGCCCCAGGCTCACCCAAGGCGCCCAGCACCTGGAGAAGGGCTTGATCATCAAGAGCAGCACCCAAAGGTTCCTTATTACTTGCAATGTCTAGCCCAATGCCTAGAAGTGTGCCTGACTGCTGTTGCTCGTCAAAAACAAAGTTGCCCAGTAGCTTGAAGGCTGTCTGGCCCTTCAAAATTGCGCAAAGCAGAATTTTCGGCGTAAAAATCAGCACCTCAGACGCCCAAATCAGCACCTCGAGTGGGAATCGGATCAGCCCATGCTCCCAGGCCACTGCCTAGCTCTCCCTGACGAACCTTGGACTGATTTTCAGCGCCCCTTGATGAAAAAATGCTGCTGCCCAGCGTTCCAAAGCCGCCCAGCGCAGCAGATCTGAAGCTGTCCAGGATGCGAGGAGCAGAGCCTAGGCAGCCGCCCAGGCCCCCAGCGCCTAAGCCCCCAGCGCGCGCGCTGCCCAGCTGTGCCTGCGCAGCGCTGCGCTGCCCAGCCCAGCGCTCCTGCGCAGCCTGCGCTGCCCAGCGCGCCTGCGCAGCCTGCGCTGCCCAGCCCAGCGCTCCTGCGCAGCCTGCGCTGCCCAGCTGCCCAGCTGCGCGCGCGCGCTGCGCAGCCGCACGCCCAGCGCGCCTGCGCTGCCCAATCGCGCTCCTAGCCGTCTCCCTTTCTTCAACCTCCACCACTCCCTCTTCAAAATAAAATGGGAAAGATTTGAAGTTTAAAAAAAAAAAAAAAAAAAATGTAATCAATGCCTCCTTCTCCAAGTCTCCTTGGACATGGGGCATTGGGGGGCAAATGATGGGTTAAGCCCAAATAGTCCAATTTATGTGTTAAAGTCCAACCCCATTTGAGGAGCCCAACCTCATTGTGATTCTACCAAGCCCAAGACAATCCAAGACCGGTTAGACCTCTTGCTTAGCACGTCACCAAGAGACCACCAAGACCAAGACGGTCCAAGGCCGGTTAGACTTCTTGCTTAGCACGTCACCAAGAGGAGAGCACGAGAAGTTTATCTACACCGCCTTAAGGAGCCCAAGGCCGGTTAGACTTCTTGCTTAGCACGTCACCAAGAGGAGAGCACGGGAAGTTTATCTGCACCTCCTTAAGGAGCCCAAGGCCGGCTAGACTTCTTGCTTAGCACGTCACCAAGAGGAGAGCACGGGAAGTTTATCTGCACCACCGAAGGAAGAAAACGGTCCAATCATTGACCACGTTTCATGAAGAGCTCCCCAGCCTCTTCCTTCCGTGGAGGATAAGTCGCGATCTCCACCAAAGATAATCTCTAAGCTGCGATAAAGAAGCCTTGAGGATATGTCATGATCTCCACAAGAATGATCTCTTAGCTACTATAAAATGGCTCTAATATGGGAGAGGAGAGGGACATCCCAACAGAGTCATACAGAAGACGAACCGACTACCGGAGATTACCATTTTCTTTGATTCTCCATTCTCTCTCTCAAAGCTTGTATCTCCATTCTCCATACCTTTGAATCAATAAAAATACCCGGCGACTGAAGCCATTGAAGAGTGGACGTAGGTCGAATTGACCGAACCACTATAAATTGTGTCTTCTTTAATTTCTTCGTTGATTTCATTGCATTTATTATCTACACTTGACAGGTGGTGTGCAAAACCATTTTTGTGCATCATCAATTTTAATTATTTTAGATGAACTTTTTAAATAATAATATTCATAATATAGTACAATGTCTTGTAGATATCCTACCGTACACTTTATTGGAGCATGTCTTTGACACCTTACGAGGCACGAAGGCGGCAACTAGAAAACGTGACCAAACGGGGTTCTACTATACATAGATTAAACGGTTGAAAACCATAGCCATTTTTAAGAGAAAAGATGAAAGTGGTAAATTGGACCATCATAAGATGTGTGTGACCAAAGAAAGAATATATTCTCTGGTGTTCAAGAAAATGTTGAGGGAATGGAAATGATTAAACCGAAATAAAAGTGTTTAAATAGGTTCACTGAGTCCATGGCCTTTTGAAGTTCGTTAAATTACGCCCAGACACCAATGCCAAACTACGTAGAAATTCTAAAATGGATGGCAAAGTTAAATTCTAATAACACAATTTTCATATATAAAAAAACGTATACAATACACAAAACTCTCGTTATTACATGATTTAAAGATGATTAGATGTACGCTGTTTTACGCCTACTACAAACAAAAAAACTGTTTCCGTGTCACAATTCTCGTATATGATTGTGCTAAATCAAATTTAATTATCTGAAATTAAACACAATTTTAGATAATTTAAGTTCCTGTCCATTGTGGTTTATGCAAAGGGGTGCAAGGTCACAAGTAAATCTAAAGGTGCTGATTTCACTATAAAGTCCAAAAATTTTCTTTCAAGGGTGTTTTGGGGTTTCTCTTTTCTTTTTTTTTTTTGTTGGAACAATGCCGAACAGTTCTCGTTCGTACATAGGGTTATCCCCCTCTCTGTATGTGTGCGAATATTTGTGTGCAACTCTTCTTTAAAACTCCCTTTTTAACAGGAGCCATTTGACTGTGTGTGTGTGGAATTTTATCAGAAGTCTCTAAACCCATTAACTCACTCACTCTCTCACTCATGGAAAAAGCAACAATGGGCCAAGAGAAAGCTTGGGCAACTGACTACATTGATATTGGTGGTGGCAGCGGGGCAAAAAATTCCAAAACAAAACACGCAGAAATGGAAGCTGGCGATGATGAGAAAAATAGCGGTGGTTGTAGTGGTGGTGGTGATGCTTTTATTGATTGCGCGAGTGGATCGTCTGCATTACATTTGCCAACTTCGGAAAGAACACCCCCTCCCTTCTTGAGGAAGGTCTTTGAAATGGTGGAGGATCCAGAAACAGACTCAATCATAGCATGGAGTTCCACTCGCACCAGCTTTATCATTTGGGACACCAACAGATTGTCCATAGAAATCCTCCCCACATACTTCAAGCGCAGTAATTTTACAAGCTTCATTTGCCAACTCAACAACTATGTCAGTATTATTATTTTTTTTTTTATTTTTTGGGAAGGGGAGGGGGAGCGAGATTTGAACCCTTCATAAGATAAAGAATACTATTAAACCAAAAACTCATTGATTATGTCAGTATTAAGCTACCACCTTTATTTTTTCACCATTTTCCTTATTCATGTCATTTCTCATAAATTTAGATGTACTGTATATTGGTCTTGCTTGCATAATGCCACTCTATGGACTTTCATTTTGTAACACGGGCATGAACACGATACTAAATGAAACCCATGGAAATTCTCCATTGTCAAAGAAAATAGACACGACATAACTTTATTGCATTAGAAAACTTTCCTACAAGATTTGTCTGTATGAATCTTGCTGGTATATGTGTGCTTGATGAGTTCTGTTTCGTATGATTTGATGTGTTTTGGTTTCTTCTTATGAATTTAAGGTAAATTGTGCATGTAATGACTACTTGAGATTGTTGCGGTTTCGCTATTGAATCTGAGTTACATGGCCTGCTAGAGTTCTTTGTTAGTGATCCCATGCTTTATTTTATATTCTATTCATATAATAAAATACAATATAACAAATAATTTTTATTTTTTGTAGTTGAAATCATTTTAAATTTTACTTTAAAATTAATTCGACGGCTACTATTAATCTCTCAAATTTAAAAGAAAAATAGGTCCATAAGGGTTTGTTTGGAACAACTTATTTTAATTACTTCTAATTAAATAAGTCAAAAGTAATTTTACCACTTAAATAAGTAAGTACGTAAAAAAAAAATTTTAATTTCTATTTTTTTAAAATCACTCATCACCACCACCACCACCATTCGCCATTACACTGTCGCCCACAAAGCACCCATCATCGTCTACCACCACTCACACCCACTACCACCATTGTCATAGCCCATCACCACAACCCACCACAGCCACCACCACCATCACCGCCCCACCACAAAATCCACCACTGTCACTGCCACCACCACCACCACTGCCAATTACATCACCGTCATTCACCAACACCGACACCCACCGTCGCCACCACCACCACCGCCGTCACCCATGGCTGTCATTACCATGGTCGTCACCCAAAACCACCACCTCCATTATTATTGTCATTCACTGCTACCACCACTGCCACGGTCGTCGTCGCCTATCACAACTATCATCGTCTTCCACTGTCACCACTAATACCCACCACCATACCACTTGCTCACATCCATTACGACTGGTGCTTAATTTTTTTTTTTCTCTTTTCTATGTTTGTGACTTGATTTTAAGTGTGAATATAATATATATTATGATTGACAATTTTTTTTATTACTTTGTACTTTCATGCAGATTACAATAACTAGTATACTTATAAAACTGAAGATGTTGTTGAACGATGCATTTTCTATGTTTTTTCCCTGTTTATTTACTTAAAGTAATATAAACAGGGAAAAAAAACATAGAAAATGCATCGTTCAACAACATCTTCAGTTTATAAGATACTAGTTATTGTAATCTGCATGAAAGTACAAAGTAATAAAAAAAATTGTCAATCATAAATATATTTATATTCACACTTAAAATCAAGTCACAAACATAGAAAAGAGAAAAAAAAAAAATTAAGCACCAGTCGTAATGGATGTGAGCAAGTGGTAATGGTGGTGGGTATTAGTGGTGACAGTGGAAGACGATGATAGTTGTGATAGGCGACGACGACCGTGGCAGTGGTGGTAGCAGTGAATGACAATAATAATGGAGGTGGTGGTTTTGGGTGACGACCATGGTAATGACAGCCATGGGTGACGGCGGTGGTGGTGGTGGCGACGGTGGGTGTCGGTGTTGGTGAATGACGGTGATGTAATTGGCAGTGGTGGTGGGTGGTGGCAGTGACAGTGGTGGATTTTGGTGGTGGGGCGGTGATGGTGGTGGTGGCTGTGGTGGGTTGTGGTGATGGGCTATGACAATGGTGGTAGTGGGTGTGAGTGGTGGTAGACGATGATGGGTGCTTTGTGGGCGACAGTGTAATGGCGAATGGTGGTGGTGGTGGTGATGAGTGATTTTAAAAAAATAGAAATTAAAATTTTTTTTTACGTACTTACTTATTTAAGTGGTAAAATTACTTTGACTTATTTAATTAGAAGTAATTAAAATAAGTTGTTCCAAACAAACCCTTATGGGACCTATTTTTCTTTTAAATTTGAGAGATTAATAGTAGCCGTCGAATTAATTTTAAAGTAAATTTAAAATGATTTCAACTACAAAAAATAAAAATTATTTGTTATATTGTATTTTATTATATGAATAGAATATAAAATAAAGCATGGGATCACTAACAAAGAACTCTAGCAGGCCATGTAACTCAGATTCAATAGCGAAACCGCAACAATCTCAAGTAGTCATTACATGCACAATTTACCTTAAATTCATAAGAAGAAACCAAAACACATCAAATCATACGAAACAGAACTCATCAAGCACACATATACCAGCAAGATTCATACAGACAAATCTTGTAGGAAAGTTTTCTAATGCAATAAAGTTATGTCGTGTCTATTTTCTTTGACAATGGAGAATTTCCATGGGTTTCATTTAGTATCGTGTTCATGCCCGTGTTACAAAATGAAAGTCCATAGAGTGGCATTATGCAAGCAAGACCAATATACAGTACATCTAAATTTATGAGAAATGACATGAATAAGGAAAATGGTGAAAAAATAAAGGTGGTAGCTTAATACTGACATAATCAATGAGTTTTTGGTTTAATAGTATTCTTTATCTTATGAAGGGTTCAAATCTCGCTCCCCCTCCCCTTCCAAAAAAATAAAAAAAAAAAAAATAATAATACTGACATAGTTGTTGAGTTGGCAAATGAAGCTTGTAAAATTACTGCGCTTGAAGTATGTGGGGAGGATTTCTATGGACAATCTGTTGGTGTCCCAAATGATAAAGCTGGTGCGAGTGGAACTCCATGCTATGATTGAGTCTGTTTCTGGATCCTCCACCATTTCAAAGACCTTCCTCAAGAAGGGAGGGGGTGTTCTTTCCGAAGTTGGCAAATGTAATGCAGACGATCCACTCGCGCAATCAATAAAAGCATCACCACCACCACTACAACCACCGCTATTTTTCTCATCATCGCCAGCTTCCATTTCTGCGTGTTTTGTTTTGGAATTTTTTGCCCCGCTGCCACCACCAATATCAATGTAGTCAGTTGCCCAAGCTTTCTCTTGGCCCATTGTTGCTTTTCCATGAGTGAGAGAGTGAGTGAGTTAATGGGTTTAGAGACTTCTGATAAAATTCCACACACACACAGTCAAAATGGCTCCTGTTAAAAAGGGAGTTTTAAAGAAGAGTTGCACACAAATATTCGCACACATACAGAGAGGGGATAACCCTATGTACGAACGAGAACTGTTCGGCATTGTTCCAACAAAAAAAAAAAAAAGAAAAGAGAAACCCCAAAACACCCTTGAAAGAAAATTTTTGGACTTTATAGTGAAATCAGCACCTTTAGATTTACTTGTGACCTTGCACCCCTTTGCATAAACCACAATGGACAGGAACTTAAATTATCTAAAATTGTGTTTAATTTCAGATAATTAAATTTGATTTAGCACAATCATATACGAGAATTGTGACACGGAAACAGTTTTTTTGTTTGTAGTAGGCGTAAAACAGCGTACATCTAATCATCTTTAAATCATGTAATAACGAGAGTTTTGTGTATTGTATACGTTTTTTTATATATGAAAATTGTGTTATTAGAATTTAACTTTGCCATCCATTTTAGAATTTCTACGTAGTTTGGCATTGGTGTCTGGGCGTAATTTAACGAACTTCAAAAGGCCATGGACTCAGTGAACCTATTTAAACACTTTTATTTCGGTTTAATCATTTCCATTCCCTCAACATTTTCTTGAACACCAGAGAATATATTCTTTCTTTGGTCACACACATCTTATGATGGTCCAATTTACCACTTTCATCTTTTCTCTTAAAAATGGCTATGGTTTTCAACCGTTTAATCTATGTATAGTAGAACCCCGTTGGTCACGTTTTCTAGTTGCCGCCTTCGTGCCTCGTAAGGTGTCAAAGACATGCTCCAATAAAGTGTACGGTAGGATATCTACAAGACATTGTACTATATTATGAATATTATTATTTAAAAAGTTCATCTAAAATAATTAAAATTGATGATGCACAAAAATGGTTTTGCACACCACCTGTCAAGTGTAGATAATAAATGCAATGAAATCAACGAAGAAATTAAAGAAGACACAATTTATAGTGGTTCGGTCAATTCGACCTACGTCCACTCTTCAATGGCTTCAGTCGCCGGGTATTTTTATTGATTCAAAGGTATGGAGAATGGAGATACAAGCTTTGAGAGAGAGAATGGAGAATCAAAGAAAATGGTAATCTCCGGTAGTCGGTTCGTCTTCTGTATGACTCTGTTGGGATGTCCCTCTCCTCTCCCATATTAGAGCCATTTTATAGTAGCTAAGAGATCATTCTTGTGGAGATCATGACATATCCTCAAGGCTTCTTTATCGCAGCTTAGAGATTATCTTTGGTGGAGATCGCGACTTATCCTCCACGGAAGGAAGAGGCTGGGGAGCTCTTCATGAAACGTGGTCAATGATTGGACCGTTTTCTTCCTTCGGTGGTGCAGATAAACTTCCGTGCTCTCCTCTTGGTGACGTGCTAAGCAAGAAGTCTAGCCGGCCTTGGGCTCCTTAAGGAGGTGCAGATAAACTTCCCGTGCTCTCCTCTTGGTGACGTGCTAAGCAAGAAGTCTAACCGGCCTTGGGCTCCTTAAGGCGGTGTAGATAAACTTCTCGTGCTCTCCTCTTGGTGACGTGCTAAGCAAGAAGTCTAACCGGCCTTGGACCGTCTTGGTCTTGGTGGTCTCTTGGTGACGTGCTAAGCAAGAGGTCTAACCGGTCTTGGATTGTCTTGGGCTTGGTAGAATCACAATGAGGTTGGGCTCCTCAAATGGGGTTGGACTTTAACACATAAATTGGACTATTTGGGCTTAACCCATCATTTGCCCCCCAATGCCCCATGTCCAAGGAGACTTGGAGAAGGAGGCATTGATTACATTTTTTTTTTTTTTTTTTTAAACTTCAAATCTTTCCCATTTTATTTTGAAGAGGGAGTGGTGGAGGTTGAAGAAAGGGAGACGGCTAGGAGCGCGATTGGGCAGCGCAGGCGCGCTGGGCGTGCGGCTGCGCAGCGCGCGCGCGCAGCTGGGCAGCTGGGCAGCGCAGGCTGCGCAGGAGCGCTGGGCTGGGCAGCGCAGGCTGCGCAGGCGCGCTGGGCAGCGCAGGCTGCGCAGGAGCGCTGGGCTGGGCAGCGCAGCGCTGCGCAGGCACAGCTGGGCAGCGCGCGCGCTGGGGGCTTAGGCGCTGGGGCCTGGGCGGCTGCCTAGGCTCTGCTCCTCGCATCCTGGACAGCTTCAGATCTGCTGCGCTGGGCGGCTTTGGAACGCTGGGCAGCAGCATTTTTTCATCAAGGGGCGCTGAAAATCAGTCCAAGGTTCGTCAGGGAGAGCTAGGCAGTGGCCTGGGAGCATGGGCTGATCCGATTCCCACTCGAGGTGCTGATTTGGGCGTCTGAGGTGCTGATTTTTACGCCGAAAATTCTGCTTTGCGCAATTTTGAAGGGCCAGACAGCCTTCAAGCTACTGGGCAACTTTGTTTTGACGAGCAACAGCAGTCAGGCACACTTCTAGGCATTGGGCTAGACATTGCAAGTATAAGGAACCTTTGGGTGCTGCTCTTGATGATCAAGCCCTTCTCCAGGTGCTGGGCGCCTTGGGTGAGCCTGGGGCTGCCTCGGGAGAACCTACTTGTGATGACAAAAATAATGTTATTCCAAACATTAAAATATCTCACATAATTACCTGGAGAGAGAGAGAAGTAGGCTGCTTGTGCGAGAGCAAAGACAGAGTTGGAGAACTGCTCGTGAGAGGCTACACTTTTTGAGACCTAGCTTTTGGCGACCCATGAGGGAGTCTTTAAGCTTGAGGTATAAGCTTCCTGTTTGAGAACAGTGCAGAGGCCAAGCTTTTTTGGTGACCCGTGAGAGAGCCGCTAAGCTGGAGATAGGCTGCCTGTTTGAGAACAGTGCAGAGGCCAAGTTTTATTTTGTTTTTTTTTTTTTGCCGATCCATGAGAGAACCGCTAAACTGGAGATAGGCTGCCTGTTTGAAAACAGTGCAGAGGCCAAGTTTTTTGGCGATCCGTGAGAGAACCGCTAAACTGGAGATAGGCTGCTGTTTGAGAACAGTGCAGAGGCCAAGTTTTTTGGCGACCCGTGAGAGAGCCGCTAAACTGGAGATAGGCTGCCTGTTTGAGAACAGTACAGAGGCTAAGTTTTTTTTTTTTTTTTTTTCGGCGGCCCTTGAGAGAGCCGTTAAGCTGGAGATAGGCTGCCTGTTTGAGAACAGCGCAGAGGCCAAGTTTTTTGGCGACCCGTGAGAGAGCCGCTAAGTTGGAGATAGGCTGCCTGTTTGAGAACAGTGCAGAGGCCAAGTTTTTGGGCGATCCGTGAGAGAACCGCTAAACTGGAGATAGGCTGCCTGTTTGAGAACAGCGCAGAGGCCAAGTTTTTTGGCGACCCGTGAGAGAGCCGCTAAGTTGGAGATAGGCTGCCTGTTTGAGAACAGTGCAGAGGCAGGTCAAGTTTCTGGTGATCTGTGAGATGATTCACCTTGCCTAAACTTGTTGATTTCCTCAGCATTCTTATATCTTTGAGCTTTTGTGAATAGTTCTGGCATGCTCTTCGGTGGGCGCTTCAGAACTAAGAAAAGGAAACTTGATGAACGGAGGCCACCCAAGAAGGCGGTCATCGTCACCTTGTCGTCGGGTTCATCAACTTGGAGTACCTCCTCGTTAAAACGAGTGAGGTAACTCCTCAGGCTCTCCTCGCGGTCCTGCTTTATACTAAGCAGGTGCGTAACTGGCTTCTGGTGGCGACGCCCTCCTATGAAGTGTGATACGAATGATCTGCTAAGCTCGACAAAAGAGGTAATAGAGGCGGGGGAGAGCTTAGCAAACCACTGTCGGGCAGACCCTTTTAATGTGGTTGGGAATGCCCTGCACATGATTTCGTCTGGTACGTTGTGCAATTGCATCAAGGTCTTGTAAGTGTCGAGGTGGTCCAGTGGATCCTTTGTTCCATCAAAGGTCTCCACAGATGGCATTTTGAACTTCTGAGGGAGGGGGTAGTTTGCTATATCGGGTTTGAAAGGGGTATCAGTACGCCTTACCAGGTGGTCAACAGTCTCGGGTCCTTGTGCCTTCATGGCGTTGAAGACATCACCGAGTTGATTCTGTACCTCCTTTATCTTCTCGTCCCAATGATTGGGGGCTCTTCTGGAATGATCATGGAAGTGACTTCCATGCCCCATGCTTTGATTTTCACCCTCATCCTCCTGGAGATAAGGGTCCTCTCCCTGGAAAGCAAGGGGAGGGGGAGGTGCAGCTCCCTCATGTTGGGCTTTCCGAAGTGGGGTGCCCAATGGGGCACCCGGGCGTGGAGCAACAGGGCGTGGTGCTTCTTGATGTCCAGGATGTGGAGCTCCTTAGGGTGCTCTATGTTGTGCACCTCCGTGGGGCCCTCCATGTTGTGCACCTCCATGTGGTGCTCCACGTTGTGCACCTCCGTGTGGTGCTCCACCTTGGGGTCCTCCATGTTGTGCACCTCCGTGTGGTGCTCCACCTTGGGGTCCTCCATGTTGTGCACCTCCGTGTGGTGCTCCTCCTTGTCCAGCAAGTATGAGTTGCAGTAACTGTTGGTTTTGAGCAACCAGTTGCTGCATGGTCTCCAATATTTGTTGGGGATTCGGGGCTAGAGTATCCGGAACAGGGTTGATAGGCGGGGGAGCAACCTCTTCCTCTCGTGGAGGATTGTCTTCGTGTTGGTTCATGGATCGAGTAGTGATCGCCATTAGTTAATGGACGTAATGTTCAGGAGTGAAAATTTTGTCGGTTCCCACAGACGGCGCCAAACTGATGATGCACAAAAATAGTTTTGCACACCACCTGTCAAGTGTAGATAATAAATGCAATGAAATCAACGAAGAAATTAAAGAAGACACAATTTATAGTGGTTCGGTCAATTCGACCTACGTCCACTCTTCAATGGCTTCAGTCGCCGGGTATTTTTATTGATTCAAAGGTATGGAGAATGGAGATACAAGCTTTGAGAGAGAGAATGGAGAATCAAAGAAAATGGTAATCTCCGGTAGTCGGTTCGTCTTCTGTATGACTCTGGTGGGATGTCCCTCTCCTCTCCCAGATTAGAGCCATTTTATAGTAGCTAAGAGATCATTCTTGTGGAGATCATGACATATCCTCAAGGCTTCTTTATCGCAGCTTAGAGATTATCTTTGGTGGAGATCGCGACTTATCCTCCACGGAAGGAAGAGGTTGGGGAGCTCTTCATGAAACGTGGTCAATGATTGGACCGTTTTCTTCCTTCGGTGGTGCAGATAAACTTCCCGTGCTCTCCTCTTGGTGACGTGCTAAGCAAGAAGTCTAGCCGGCCTTGGGCTCCTTAAGGAGGTGCAGATAAACTTCCCGTGCTCTCCTCTTGGTGACGTGCTAAGCAAGAAGTCTAACCGGCCTTGGGCTCCTTAAGGCGGTGTAGATAAACTTCCCGTGCTCTCCTCTTGGTGACGTGCTAAGCAAGAAGTCTAACCGGCCTTGGACCTTCTTGGTCTTGGTGGTCTCTTGGTGACGTGCTAAGCAAGAGGTCTAACCGGTCTTGGATTGTCTTGGGCTTGGTAGAATCACAATGAGGTTGGGCTCCTCAAATGGGGTTGGACTTTAACACATAAATTGGACTATTTGGGCTTAACCCATCAAAAATGATTATAGAAATTTTAAATTGTTGTTAAAAAAATAACTGTAAAATTAGAGTTTTACACCTATTGACTTTTGGATCAATCTATAATTAGGTGGAGATTGAAACAGAAGTTTGGGTCATAAAGTCATCCGCGTTCGGTTGGAAAAAAAGAGCATCCGTCCGGTCACACATCTAGAAATTATGGCACATATTTTGGCTTTTTCAGACACAAAACTCTACATCTGGATATATATATTTTTATTCCGACAGAAGGTTTAATCTGTCTGAAAATGTGATGTTGCGCTTGAACGCGCATCCTAAAATCAAGTTTCTCACTCTTATATCGTTTAACTTATTTTTGGGACTATATAAACCCTAGGGTTCCATTTTAGAGTACTTTTCACATATTCCCAACCCTAGTAGACTTAGAGAGACTTAGAGAGTAGAGAAAGGAGGAAGAAGAAAAGGTTTGGATCAATTATTTTTGTTATTAACATGTCAAAATAAGAATGCACGTTACAGATCTAATTTTTTGCATCGCATCAGTGTAGGGTTTCTTTTCCTTGTCTAAACATTAAGGTTAGGGTTGTATTTATATGTAATTCTTGACTTGGATTCGTATACATACTATAATCTACAACTGGTTTTGGATTTGTTGGAAAAGCATGATTTGTTTTTAGGAAAAATTACACCTAGATCCCTAAGTTTGGTCACTTAATCATTTAGACCCCTGATTTTTAAAATATTGCACACAAAACATAACCCATAGTTCATTAGTAAATTACATCTAGACCCCTAAAACTTGAAGCGTGTAATATTTAGACATTTCAAGTTTAAAATATTACACTTAGACCAAAAATAATTTAATTAAAAATAAAATATCAAATATTTTAAATTTTACAACCAAAATTTATGTTATATTATTTTATTCATTGAAATATAATCAAAAATAAAAATCTATTTTTTATAAAAAAAAATCATAATTAATATTGTGGATGCCAAAATTTAGATGACCACCACATCTGTTTATTGGACTTTGATCATATGAAAAAGAAGTTGAAGACCAGAGGGGAGCTCTGAGGTCAACTCTCTGACGCCTAAGTCAGTAAGTGACTCATAAGTATGAACTGCGTTTACAAGTTAGGAATGACATACCTAGAGCATCTTGGACTAAATGGACTTTTTACATTGCGTTAACTTTTTCATCATCAAGTACGAACATATGAAATAAACCTAATCAATACATTTTGCAAGTTCCATTATAGTATCAATTGACATAAAACCCAAAAAAATTTTCAATTTTTTGAGAAAAGCATAGTAATCAATATAAATATATCAAAGAACTCAATTTAATATTCATTTGCATACAATTATGCTATCTATTAGAATAAAATTAAAAATCAAATAAGGGGTCAATGTAATTGGCACAATATCTTCTATCTTTAATTGGGGTAATTTGGTCATTTAACAGATTTCGTTAGTTCCGTAACTAATAAGGGGTCTAAGTGTAATATTTTAAACTTAAGAAGTCTAAGTGTTATATGCCTACAAACTTTAGAGAGTCTAGGTGTGATTTACTAATAGATATACTAACAGACATTGACGATAAAGGGCTAAGTGTTACGTGCATACAAACCTCGAGGGGTATGTATGTAATATTTTAAATATCAAGAGATTTAAATGATTAAGTGACAAATGTCAAAGAGTTCGAGTGTAATTTTTGCTTATTTTAGTTAAAAAAAAAACCTAATTTACATTTGATGAGTGTTTTTTAGGTTTGTTAACCCTAGATCTTGAATAATGTCTAATTGATATTGTTTATTTGCATGTTTTATCAGAATTCCCCTTGCTTTAAGAATTATAAAACCTGTTGTTTGATGTATATGTGATCTATTTTAATAGCATGATTTAACTCTCTTGCATTTATGGGTTTGATGAACTTGAATGCACTCAACCTTATATTACAGAGTGTATATAGAAGTGTTTCTTACCTTGAGAGGTTCAAAGATTTCCTATCACTTATAGTGGGGTGTTGGTTCCTTGCAGGGTTCGAAACCATTATTCGTTCATATTGGTTGAGACATAGGATTAATATACTATTCTTAGGAAGATTTTGTTAAATACTAGTAAATCAATATACGTGTTTATTAATATGATGTGATCATACCGGGATTGATTGGATGGTTTATGTTTGTGCAGGTGGACGAGATATATTTTGGTGTGTGAATTCTTATTTGTTAACCTACGTACATGAGATATTCATATTATAAATTGTTTATTCTCTTAATGATTCATTCTATGATGAAATTTTTTTACACATATTGAAACTTGAGATTTTTATTAATTTCACATGATTTATATCAAAAGTTATCTATGTTTATTTTGGAAAAATGGGAGCTACATGTTTTCCTTATATTTTTAAACTTTGTTTAGGCTTGAGAGAGTTTTTATACTATGTTAGTTGTGCTCTCTCCTTTAATATTTTCATATTTGGATTTTGTAACTTGATACAGACATAGGTGAGCATGTGAATTTGAATTTCAACCAGATCAGTTAGTGGATCCGGACTTTGAGGCTTAGTGATGAAGGATTTAATTTATCTTAATGTTTGTTTTGATATTGAGAATAATATATGGTTTGTCATGATTGAAGTAGCTAAATATAAGTTTTTTTTTTTTGGAGTAATGCCATAGTTTTGGGGTTATATTCTTTTAAATGGTTGAATTATTATTTTTGAGATATTTTGGGGTTCTTAATTAGATTATGTTGGATATTGTTGCTCCGACTTAGTGAATGATATTATTAGATATGCTCTCATAATTTTAAAAGATATTTGTTAAATTGTGTAAGTTTATGAAAATAGGGCGTGACAGTATCACATAACAAAGTAGATGTCGGGGAGGTACCTCTATCCCTTGAAACCAACCAAATATGCTTAGTTTTTTATTATGGGAAAATTTGAGTCACACCCTCTATAGATACAAATGTATTCAAAAACACCCTTTATTTTATCTAAAATTTCACTAACTCCCATTATCAAAGTTTTTTATTATCGGGAGGCAGCAAAAATTGGGGCATGGAAACTTACGAAGAATCTTGATTCTGCGTATTGTGATGTCGGCTTTTATGGTGCCCATGGGCAGCATCCCTCCCTTCCCTTGTTGGTATCTAAATAGGGCATTTTTTCGAATCAAATAATCTTAACATTCAAAGTTTCTTCGGTATGTTTTGCTATGGCTTTCGACTACGGGAAGGCAAAAGCCAATTAAGACATGCCCCAGTGGTGGGTTGTGACAATTCTTGACTTAGGGTAATTTCATTATTTTTGGATTGCTTTGGCTTGTCAATCACAGCTATTGATGGTAGGAGATGTGGATGAAAAGGACATATAAAGTAGAAGTAGTGAAATGAAAGCTCAAATAATATAAGTGGTGTTCTTGATTATAGGACAATCTAAGGGGATGTCCATGAATGTTTCCATTTGATTAGTCATTTGAGGCTTGGCACACATTTCTCTTGAAAAAGTTATATGTAAATAAATTTTGAGGATATAATTGACAAATGGGTTTTCACTAGAAAACACTCCCCAAATATGATATAATTCATGATGATAAAAAAAAAAAAAAATCAAATGATTGTGTACTATATTTCTCTAGAGGTGTCAACTCTGACCCCGTTGATATGAACTCGACACAAACGATTTTAAAATTGACATGGTTATTAAATATGTATAATAAATTGTCTAGATTAATGTTTAATACTCAGAACACACTAAATATATATTTTTCATGGGTCTTGACACAAACACGATACGAATAACAATGGTACGACACAAATAACATGACATGCAGGTCACACAAACACAACACGATTGACACCCCTATATTTCTCCCTATTTGGTAATTGAATCATTTCAGGGGTAAAGTACACTTGGTTCTTCAAGTATATAGTTAACATCAGTTTATTCAGTTTATTGTCTCACCTTTCACTTGTGATATTATAGTATCAAAATTTTCAATCTAATTACAAATGGTCCAATTGCTGACTTCCAACCAAATAAATGACGGAACGGATCTACTATATTCTGATGATTACAGTTTCTACTGTTAATATTGTAGTTATATATGTATTTGTCATTAGGGTTAGTATGGTTTTTTTTTTTTTTTTTATGATTGTACGTTTGTATAAATAGACTCTTATATCTACTTTTTATTTAAGATGAAATATTAGAATACAAGTCATAACCCATGTCTGAAGCACGATGAAACATAAAGTTCGAGCGTTTAAAAAATTGATTTCACTATATTATATAATAATTTTTTTTACTTCATTTATTTGATTACATTATTTAAAATTTATTTGTACTTATTATTTTTTTAAAAATATCGACAAAGATACTTAATCTAACAAATTTTTTAAACATGTGTATACTATCGTATATAAATAATATTTAAAATAAAAATTATTTTAAATTATAAATTAATTAAGTATTAAATAATTAAACATGTGATAGAAATTAGTGATAAGATGATTTTGACAGAAAAAATATGTATAAGATAAAATTTCAAACAACTAGTAGATCATATCCATATTTCAAACAACTAGAAGTCATAGTGTCCTAAACTCTTTAAGTATGCAGAATTTTGGACTACAATATTTTTGGAAGAAGAATGGGGATTGGCACATTGTAATTGTTATATGGATGATTTGTCCTTACCCCCTTCCTTAACTTTGATAGCAAAGTAGTTGCGGAAACTTCTTTCTATACATCATCCTAATGTTATGTATGTATCTTTCCCTATAGGTTTGTCTTCATCAACCTCTTTAGGTATGTCTTGTTCCACTTGAGTGTTTGATCATGGTGCTAAACATCATATGACTAATAATTCACTGTTCTTTTTGTTAGAAAATTGATTATAATTGGCTAATTTCATGAAATTTTATTATAAATCTCAAACTAATTTCATGGTTATGATGTTTCAAAGATCAAGTTTCAAGAGTGTCAATGAAGGAAAGAGTTCAAGCTGCTAAGTCAAATCAAGAGACTTCAATGCACCTTCAATGCTTAGGACAAATATAATGACCTAGATACGTAAGAACCCTTAGTTTATTTTTAGGCTTTGGATTATTAGGTTAATGGAATTAGAATTAGGAATTTATGTGAATAACTATTAGGATTTTCATGATAAAAAAAAATCAAAACCTTAAATGTGTTTTGAAAACATGGAATGAGTCAGGTTCAGATCCTATTTGTGCAACAATCCTTATTGCTCAATAGTTCTAGTTTTTACTTTGTTTCTTGCTTAAAAAACCAGTAGGGATCTGCTTCAACTTTAATATTGTAAACACAAGCGCAAGCTGAGCAAAATAATATATTTCTTGGAAGACCAAGGTCGAACCCTCAAGGAATTGTAACAAGAAAGCAATCATACAAATATTAAAACAAACTTAAAAATAACTGATTTGTTTAGGGAATTGTTAAGTAAAAAAAGTTGATTTAAATAATTAAAAAAATAATAAAAATACTAGAGCATCAGATACTCCTTCTCAATTCCATACAATAATGATTAAAGACTCAAATCTTAACTTGAAACAAGAATCAGATGTCGGTTAATTCAAGTAATAAATCAAGTAAGAAATCCTAAAGTTACAATCAAAAGATTATTCAAGAACCTGAATAATCAACCAATTATATTATTTTATAAAATAATGATAATTACCTCAAGCGTGAAATAACCAGTTATTTACTCGCAGAGAAATTCAAGCAATCGATGTATATGGCACAACAACTCAAGAATTTGTATAGAGCAAAAAATTTGCCAAGAAATCAGAAGTTCAATTAACAAAACATCATAAATCGTTAAGTACAAAGTCAATAACAATACCGTACTTCATTGAGAGCTTCTCTCATAGCCCTAACTTAACCTTTTAGCCAACCATGACGAACTAAAACAAGAAAAGAAAAGATGGACAAAAAATAATAATAATCTCTAAATGAGAACCCTTATTTATACTAAAAATAGATCTTAAGTATAGGTAAAAGAAATAAGGTTGGCTTGGAAGGAATTCTTTCTAAAAAGAAATATTGTAAGGTTAAATCCCGTGCATAAAATCTTTGAGGCGCGGGTACAAAATATATCCAGACTTCGAACTTGAATTTCTCACATTTATAAGCTGATTCACGAAATTCGTGAAATACACTTTTGTAGTCGTTCAAGTCTTCTTCCAATCCCCAAAAATCAAGTAAATCGGATGTCAAAGTCAAAAGTTATGACCAAAATACTGAAGACGTGTCAAATCATTTTCTTCAAGGATATTTTTCTAATCCAACTCTACATAAGTTTTCTTCCAACTTGGACTTTTATAAGGATTAAATTGCTATCATATCTTCAAGTCTTCCTGTTTCAATCTTAACTCTTCAATCCTTATCAATTGTGATTCTTCCTCTAGTAATTAATTCACTTGCCTTATCCATTATTACTTTAAATCAACCAAATTACCTGCAAAATAAACCAAACAACTAGAAAATGTATCAAACTAAAAAATCAAAAAATTTTACACATTTAATCACAAATAATATGTAATTAATCAATCATTAAATATAATAAAATAACAATTTTGATGGTTAATCAGAATCACCCTCTGATTGCTTACCTTTGGCTAGAACGGTCTCTAAACACTTAGGGATAAAATTAGAGAAGACTGACAAGTAGGGTAATGGAGACCGCCCTATCGCTGCTTGAGCAGTTTGTAGATGGCTCGAGCGGCCCTTAGACTGCTTAAGCGGTCTTTAGATTGCTCAAGCGATCTCTACTCCACAAATCTGGATTGAATCCTTTTCTCATTCCAATGATAACCGTCCTCCCTCCGCTCTCTAACAACTCGAGCAGTGGTTTGCAAATTAGTGTTTACGTGGACCCTAAGGCAAACCTTATTTCAGACCTAAATGAAGGTTAGGTCTTCCCAAGCTAGGGTATTGCTCTAATACTCTAAAATTCTTCCTCTTAAACATCTAGAGAGCTAAAAACAACCTTGGATCCCTAAATTCAAAAAGGCTAAAACCATCTTGATTATTCTAATTCAATCCCACACATTGGAGAAGAAGATCTAGCTTGGTATTCTACAAAACCCATATTGAGGTGTGCATTCCGAGAATCTTAGGAGGGAAGATTGCTTGAGGCCTAGACGGTTCATTATGGTGAGCACGTCCAAGTGAAGCTACTCAAGATTTTAGTGGGAGAATTTTTAAGAGAGATTTACAATGGAAAGAAACATCTAACCATGTTATTAGTTGAAGTATAAGACTCGAGTACTTATACTTTGGAGTGGTGGATTAGGCTCTGGGTGAACTAGGTATTGGTTCTACGATTTTCCCTGAGGAGAGTTTTCACATCAAAAAATTGTGTCTTGTGGATGTTTCTTGTTGCTTGATTTTGCACATTTATCCACATGCACTTGCAATTGCACACAAAATGTTTATTTGAATGTCACAATTGAGTTACTTATCTTGAACATTCATCAAAATGGGTTGTATGGTTGCTAGATTATTGGTGGGATCAAAGGAGTGGTTGATTGGATTGTTGGTTTATTGATTGCATACATATTTCATACATTCATACACACGGCGTGTTGGTCTTGTTGGTGAAAAGGAGTTCAAATGGCCAATTGATAAATTCATTGTTTAGCTTGGTGATTGAGGTTTATTAGGTTAAACCATGGTGACTATCTTAGCCTTAGTTTTAATTAACTTATTCACTGCCCTCTTGGTTGTGTCTATCAATTCCACTTATATAATTGTGAGGGGAGATCCACTTTAATCTCTCCATTGTTTTCTCCAATTGGTCTCGGAGCATGGATGCTCTAAGAATTTCATCTAGGCACATTGTAGGCATAGTTGTTTTTGCTTACTTGACCTAGTTAAAGATTTGTCCATTGAGATGGCTACATCCACTAGTCATGAGAAGTGTCTCATAGTACACACGACCTTGAAAACCCAAGTTGGGAACAAATGGTACTTCAATAGCAAGTGTTCTAAGCACATGACAAGTAAGAAATCCCATTTTTTGTGTATTAGAAAAATGTAGTGGTGGGACAATCACATTTGGAGATGGGAGTGTCTCCAAGGTTGTTGGAAAAAGGTCCATTCAACCACTGGCTATGTCGAAATTAGACAACGTTTTGTTTGTGGATGGACTAGTGGCTAACCTAATCAATACTATACAATTGTCTGATAATGGTCATGTGGTAAACTTTACATAAGAGAACTACACGATATTAAATCATATAAAGGAGTGTCTTTTGAAGGGGTTAAGTCAGGAGATAACTGATATTGCATATCTCTAAGTCCTTCATTAGTGTGTCAAAGGATAAGTGTAGACGATGACACACTTTGGCACCAAAGTTTAATGCACACTAACTGTAAAGGCCATAACTGAATAACAAGCAAGGAGCTTGGAAGGGTAACACCTAAGTTAGGAAAGTCAAATATCAAGTTGTGATGTCCATGTCAATTAGGGAAACAATCTGGAGTCCCTCACAAGAAATTGAAGATCTTCACAACTAAGAAACCCTTAGAGCTCATTCACTTGGATCTTATGTGTCCAACACAAACAAAGAGCATAGGAGGGGAAGATGCATATCTTAGTTATGACAGATGACTATTCTAGGAACACTTGGGTTGCATTTTTTAGTGAAAATTCTGAGGCCTTTGCATGTTTTAAGAGTATTTGAAAGAAGCCCCAGAATGAGCTGAGCCAAGCCACATGAAACAAAGGCAAGATTAGAAGTAACCACATAAAAGAGTTTGACAACACTGACTTTTGTGCTTAATGTGGTAAAAACAAAGAATAAATTTATACAAGAAATGACATATCATTATTCATATTTAGAGTTTGCCTAAGAGATTTTGGGTTGAGACTACAAACACTGCATGCTACATCGTCAATAAAGTCTATCTTAAGAGACATGTCAAACCCCCTATGAGATTTAGAAAGGCAATAAGCCTGATGTGAAATATTTTTTAGCTTTTGTGAGTAAGTATTACATCTTGAAAAATAGATAAAATCTAGGCAAGTTTGACCCCCAAAGTGATGAAGGAATCTTCCTTGGATATTTCAATGATAGTAGAGCATATAAAATGATTAATTTGAAAACATTTAGTATTATGGAATCCATAAATGAAGCCATTGATGGCTCAGGAGAAGAACTTGTGCTTGAGAAGGAATGGAATAAAGGTGCTACAGCTTCTTTAGATGATAAGGTTGAACCGAAACTACCTTCGACCACTCGAAGGAATGATAAAGTTCTCACTAAGCCAACACTTTCATGGATTCAGACTCCCGAACATAGGGGTAAGGACTAGGAGACAATTTGAAGATGAAATAAGTCATAATTGCCATGTCTCGTCCATTGAACGCAAGAATGTGAGTAAGGCTATTAAGGATGATAGTTGGCTAGTATCAATGCAAGAAAAGCAAAATCAATTCACATGAAGTTATGTTTGGAACTTTGTACCTAAATCTGAAGACACCAATATCATTGGGACAAAATGGATTTTCAAGAACAAATCTGATGAAAATGTTGCAATTGTAAGTAACAAGGTCAGGTTACTTGCACAAGGATATACCCATGTTGAAGGAATAGATTTTGATGAGACTTTTACATTGGTAGCTAGGCTTGAATTAGTGATATATATATTTTTTTTTGCCATAAATTTTCACATGAAATTGAATTTTTATCAAATGGATGTGAAAAATGAATTTTTGAATGGTTTCCTTCGAGAGGAGTTCTATGTGGAACATCCAAAAAGGTTTGAAGACCCACATCATCCTAAGTGTAAGGAATATTTACTATGCATAATGGATCGTCCCTCAAGATTATACACGTGATATTAGACACTACCTACAATGATGAATAGATTAATTAAAAATTTAACCACTAATTTATAACCTATATGTACCACAATTATCTCTTCTTAAATCAATTTATCAATTAAAATTGAGAACCCTTTTTACAAAAGAACAAACCTAGTGACCATTTAGATTGATGTTATGAAATTTTAGATTTGACGATAACACTCTATCTCTCACGGTGATCCCATCAACAGCAACAATCACAACCAAACCACTATGAATGTAATGAATGCTAAAACAATCAAAACATCAAGCACAAAGTGACCATGTGTGAATCCAATTACTAGTATATATGAAAATAACAATAAATAACCCAATCAATTAGTTGACGAGGAAACCCTACTCGAGAAAAATCGCGGGAAATCACTCGAGATTCACTAAAGCCGAATCCATTATCCCAAAGACAACCTAAAAGTATTCGAGTTTTATATCTCAAATAATACTATGGTTAGATGCTCCTTTCCATAATAGATCTATCCATCAAATATGCCCATTGATATTATGGATAACTTCTCTTGAACTTGCCACCACAATTGATTGCTTAGGCCTCCAGCAATCTTAGGACGCACCCAAGACTCTCGGTGTGCACACTCTACCAATGTGTTTGGTTGGATCCCCATCTAGATCTTCTTCGCCAATGTGTAAGTTTGGATTAGAGTATCAAGGTGGATTTTTCCTTTGGATCTTAGGGATCTAGGATTTGTTCACAAGCTCCCAAGATGTCTACAAGGCAGAACTTTACTCACAACAGGCTTACCTTAGCATAGGAAGGCTTCCTTTTATTTATAGGCTCAGAATAGGGTTAGTCTTAGGGCCTAAGTAAACTGAAATTCGTGAGTGACCACTTGAGCAGTAAAAGGGCGATGGCTGCTAGAATGAGAAAATTTTTAAACACACATAGTGATATATTAGGAGACCCGAACAAAGGGGTAAGGAATAGCAGACAATTTAAATATAAAATAAGTTATAATTGTCATGTCTCATCCATTGAACCCAAGAATGTGACTAAGGCTATTGAGGATGATAATTGGATAATATCAATGCAAGAAAAGCAAATCAATTCACATGAAGTGATGTTTGGAAATTTGTACCTAGACCTAAAGACATCAATATCATTGGGAAAAAATGGATTTTCAAGAAAAAATCTAATGAAAATGTTGCAGTGGAAAGGAACAAGGCTAGGTTAGTTGCACAAGGGTACTCCCAAGTTGAAGGAATAGACTTTGATGAGACTTTTGCACCGGTAACTAGGCTTGAATCTATGAGATTTGAATGGTTTCATTCGAGAAAAGGTCTTTGTGAAGCAACCAAAAGGGTTTGAAGACCCACATCATCCTAAGTGTAAGAAAAATTACTATGCACAATGAATCGTCCCTCACGATTATACACGTAATATTAGACACTATCTAGAGGGGGTGAATAGATTAATTAAAATTTTAACCACCAATTTATAACCTATATCTACCATAATTACTTCTTCTCAAATCAATTTATCAATTAGAGTTGAGAACCCTTTTTATAAAATGACAACCCTAGAAACCATGTACATTGATGTT
>CAUOFW020006289.1:0-24455 GCA_963454935.2 Ilex paraguariensis | reverse complement strand
CGTCCTCCTAGCCTTTTTGTTTTCCGATTGAACGGTGGTGTCATCCGGTCGGTACGTCTTGATTTAAACCCTCGGGGAACTCCTCAGGTTTTCAAGAGAGCACCTTTTCCTTCCCTTTCTTTTAGAGATGCCTCGTCGTCGCCCTGCTCCCGAGAATCCATCGGCTGGTCCCTCGGGGTCAGGGAAATACAAGGTGACAGGCGAGGCGCAGATCGATAGGTTCAGGCTAAGTATGGCATCCCCCGAGCGTGGACGTAGTGGGTTTCAACCCTTTGTTGAACTCTCCTACCTTCGGGGGCCGCGGATGCCATGCCTTTTCTATACCAAGGCCATCATAGAGGGTGGAAGGAGGCTTGCTCCTGTCGTACTTCGGGGACGAGGGTCCTTGAACTCTGTCCCCAGGGCCATACCCTTGCAGGAGGCTTGCTCCTGTATGTACTTCGGGACGAGAGTCCTTGAACTCTGTCCCCAGGGCCATACCCTTGCAGGAGGCTTGCTCCTGTATGTACTTCGGGGACGAGAGTCCTTGAACTCTGTCCCCAGGGCCATACCCTTGCAGGAGGCTTGCTCCTGTATGTACTTCGGGGACGAGAGTCCTTGAACTCTGTCCCCAGGGCCATACCCTTGCAGGAGGCTTGCTCCTGTATGTACTTCGGGGACGAGAGTCCTTGAACTCTGTCCCCAGGGCCATACCCTTGCAGGAGGCTTGCTCCTGTATGTACTTCGGGGACGAGAGTCCTTGAACTCTGTCCCCAGGGCCATACCCTTGCAGGAGGCTTGCTCCTGTATGTACTTCGGGACGAGAGTCCTTGAACTCTGTCCCCAGGGCCATACCCTTTGTCTTTTGTTTGGCGAGTTCTTGAGAGAGAGTACTTCAAAAGTAATACTTCTTCAAATTCATAACATTCCATGGTCGTATTACAGGTCTTCCACTCATATCTTCTAGTCCATACGACCCGGCGCCCCCGATTGATATTACTTTGTAAGGCCCTTCCCAGTTAGGTCCCATCTTTCCCTCTGTTGGATCCCGGGTATTGGCCGTTACCCTTCTGAGGACCAGGTCGCCTATCCGGAATTCTCGAGTCTTGACCCTCCTGTTGTATAGCTGGGAGATCTTCTCTTGATACTTGGTTATCCTCAAGGCGGTTTCCTCCCTTCTTTCTTCCAGTAGGTCCAGATCCAATCCCAGTTGATGATCATTCCCCCTTCATCGAAAGCTTGGGTCCTTATGGTCGGAAGCCCTACTTCGAGGGGTATGATTGCCTCCATCCCGTATGCCAGGGAGTAGGGGGTTTCGCCTGTCGATGACCGAGGGGTTGTCCTGTACACCCATAAAATGTTTAACAGCTCTGTCGCCCACTTTCCCTTGGCTTTCTCCAACCTCTTCTTGATCCCATTGATAATTGTCTTGTTGGTGGCCTCCGCCTGCCCATTGGCTTGAGGGTATGCAGGGGTGGAGTAGAAGTTACGGATCCCGAGATGCTCACAGAAAGACTTGAAGCGCCCGCCAGTGAACTGGGTCCCGTTATCCGATACCAGTGCGCGAGGAATCCCAAATCTGACGACTATGTTCTCCCAGACGAACTTTTTGGCGTCTATGTCTCGGATGTGACTCAACGGCTCCGCCTCCACCCACTTGGTGAAGTAATCTGTGGCCACGATGAGGAACTTCTTATTTCCCGGAGCTTTAGGCAGAGGTCCAACCAAATCAAGCCCCCATTGGGCGAATGGCCAAGGGCTGGTGAGGGGGTGTAAGTCCCCCGCAGGTTGCCTGATCGCAGGGGAGAACCTCTGGCACTGGTCGCATTTTTGGACATATGCCCTCGCGTCCCTTTGCATTCGCGGCCACCAATACCCCTGAGACATAATGCGGTGTGCCATTGATCGTCCCCAGAGTGCCCCCCACATATTCCTTCATGCACTTCGTACAGGAGGTCTTGTACTTGATCTTCTCGGACGCATAGCAAGTAAGGTCCTGAGAAAGACCTCCGGTAAAGCTTCTGATCCGAAGAGACCCAAAATCTTGGAGCTTTCATCCTTATCTTTCTAGCTTCCCTTGGACACTCCGGGAGATCTCCCGTTGTTAGGAATTTGACAAAGGGATCAATCCAACTGAGCTGCTGGGGCGCGTCCTGGATGACCATCGCCTCGAGAGTATGATCAATGCAGGATGTGGGGAGATACTCAATGGTGATCCTGCGCGACTGGGAGGAGTCCACTGCCGAGGCTAGACAAGCCAGGGCGTCGGCATGTGTGTTCTTGTCGCGGGACACCTGCTTGATTTCAAATCGGTCGAACCTTTGGATAACGGTCGTTGCCTGGTGATGGTACGCCTTCATCCTAGGGTCCCTCGTTTCGAATTCCCCATTGACTTGATTGACCACCAGCATGGAATCGCAATGCACGATCAAATTGGTAACTCCAGTCGCCTCAGCTAACCGAAGTCCTGAGATGAGTGCCTCATATTCCGCTTCATTGTTCGATGCTTTGAACCCCAGCCGGATGGCCTGCTCTGCAATAATCCCTTCTGGAGAGGTCAGCAAGACACCGATTCCGGACCCCTTATGTTTGATGAACCATCCACACATAAAAGCCATGGCGATCCTTCAACATTTGTTGGAGATGCTAAGTTGGGAGGAGGCGATCCTTCTAGAACAGGATTCTCCCCCGAAAACTCGGCTATGAAGTCCGCCAGTATTTGTCCCTTTATTGCAGTTCGGGGTTTGAAATGAATGTCGTGCTCCCCCAACTCTACAGCCCATTTGGAGATCCTTCCGGAGAGTTCAGCTTTCCTCAAAATTGCCTTCAAGGGCTGATCAGTTAGGACAGTGATTGGGTGCGCCTGGAAGTAATGGCGCAGTTTCCTTGCAGTGGTGACCAAGGACAGGGCCAGTTTCTCTAGGGGCAGATATCTTGTCTCTGCATCCAGGAGCGCCTTGCTGATGTAGTAAATCGGCTTCTGTCGGTGCTCATGCTCACGGATAAGTACTCCGCTTACTGCAAATTCTGAAACTGCCAGGTATAGGAACAGCATCTCCCCCTGGATGGGGACGGATAGGGTCGGAAGAGTCCTCAGGTATTCTTTGATCCCAGCCAGGGCGTCCTCGCACCCCTGGCTCCACATACTCTTCCCAGCACATTTGATTGCTCCAAAGAAGGGTTTGCATTTATCCGAGGAGCGTGAGACAAATCGGTTAAGTGCAGCCAGCATCCCTGTGAGTTTCTGGACTTCTCGGACAGTGCGAGGGCTTCGGATATCCAGGATTGCTTTAATCTGATCTGGGTTGGCTTCGATTCCCCGCTGACTAACCAGATACCCGAGGAATTTTCCCGACTCCACTCCGAAGACGCACTTCGCTGCATTCAGCTTCAACCCATACTCCCTGAGAGTGGAGAAGGTATCCGCCAAGTCTGTAAGATGATCACCACTCCGTTTGCTTTTTACCAGCATGTCGTCTATGTAGACCTCCATGGTGTTGCCGATCTGCCTCTTGAACATCCGATTCATCAATCTTTGGTATGTTGCCCCGGCGTTCTTCAATCCAAATGGCATCACTTTATAACAATAAACTCCCTTCGGAGTGATAAATGCCGTTTTTTCTTGGTCCGGGGCATAAAGAGGGATCTGATGATATCCTGCTCGAGCATCCAGGAAGTCCATTCGTTCATATCCGGCTGTGGCATCTACCAGCTGGTCCACCTTCGGCAGGGGGTAGTCGTCCTTGGGACATGCCTTGTTTAGATCTGTGAAATCCACGCAGACACGCCATTTCCCCCCTTTCTTTTTTGCACATACTGTATTGGACAGCCATTCTGGGAACTGTATCTCTCGAATGGCGTCGGCTCTTAGGAGTTTGTCTATTTCCTCATTGACCGCGTTGGTGTGATGCGGGGCCATACGTCGTGGCCTCTGCTTTACTGGCTTGTGAGATGGGTCAACATGCAGCCTGTGAGTAATTATCTCGGGGTCTACTCCTGTCATTTCCATTTCGTTCCAGGCGAACACGTCTGTATTCCCTCTTAAGAACCTGATCATCTCCTCCTGTTCGGCTGCGGGCATCGAGGTCCCAACTAGGAAATACTTCTCTTCTTCTCCTTCAACCAAGGGCACCTTCCGGAGGTCTTCAACCGATCGTTCAGCTGGGTCCACCCGGGGGTCATCCATCCCCGGACGCCCGGACTGTAATTGCTATTTTTCTATGATCTCTTCCGGTGCTCGCCCCTTCTCCTGGCTGGACGCCCCGGCTCGGACGGCCGAATAAAAACAGTTCTTCGCAGACGCTTGATCCCCCCGAATCTCCATGACGCCCTCTGGCGTGGCGAACTTCAACTTCTGGTGGAGAGTGGAGTGCACCGCTCCCAACGCGTGTAGCCATGTTCGCCCCATAATCACGTTGTAAGGGGAGTCCGTGTCGATCACCACAAACTCTGTGTCGATGACGAAGGGACCAGTGGCGACCGGTAATGTAATTTTCCCCACGGGCAAGGCGAAAGAGCCGTTGAACCCGATGAGGGGTGTCCTGATTTTGGTTAAGTCTTTGGGGCCAAAGCCCATCCGCTTCAAAGTCTCGAAGTACATCACCTCCGAGGAGCTCCCTGAATCTATCAAGATTCTCTTGACATCGAATTTCCCTATCTTTAGGGTTAAGACAAGGGCGTCGTTATGAGGAATCACCACGCCCGTCAAATCCGCGTCAGAGAACGTAATGCCAAGCTCACCCATCCTGGCCCTTTTACTTGATGGCCCCACATCTCCTTCGGCTACCTTTCTGGTAAAAGCTACCCTCTTGAGGTCGGATTCGAGCTCTTTGGACGTGGGGCGCTCCAGTGGACACACATGGATGACGTCTATGACGTTGGTCGGTTCCTCGGTCGGGGCAGGGGCTCGTTTTTCTTCTGGCCTAGGCTCTATGTATTCTTTCAGGTATCCATCTCGGACTAAGCTCTCCAAGAATGACTTGAACACCCTGCAGCTCTCGGTGCGATGCCCGACATCCCGGTGATATGAACACCTTACTTTTTGATCACGGGTGGAGGGGTCGCTTTGCATCCTGGGCGGCCATTTGAAGAACGGCTCGTGTTTGATTTTATGGAGCAACCTGAAGATGGGTTCCTTGAAGACGGTGTGAACTCCTCTGGACGAACCCCCTGGACGGGGTAGCAATCCCTTCCGGGGAATATCTTCGTGCTCTTTTTCCTTTCTCTTGGGTTGGAGGGCTCGGCCTTTGTTGCTCCCCATCTCGTCCTCGACCCTTGAGTACTTGTTGATCCGGGCCATCAGTTCCCCCATATCCGAGGGAGTCTTTTTGGTCAGGGATCGGTACAGGTCCGTGTCCCTCGCCAAGCCGAGCCGGAATGATGCTGCTGCCATGACCTCCGAGCATCCCTCGACCTCATTGACTTCTTCCCAGTATCGGATGGCGTACTGGCGAAGAGTCTCGGATTCCCTCCTCCTGAGGGTCAGCAGTGATCCAATGTCCTTGGGGCGCTTACTCCCCGTGATGAATCGGGTTAGGAACTGCCTTGTCAATTCTTTCCAGGACCCAATACTGTTTGGGGGAAGCGCCTCGAACCACCTCATCGCAGAGTCCCCCAAGCTCATAGGGAACACCCGGCATAGAAACCGTTGGTCCGAATGATAGAGGGACATCATCTGCTTATATTGTCTGATATGGGCATCGGGATCAGATCGCCCATCATAGGTCTTGAACCGTGGCACGACGAACTTTCTTGAGACATCCATCTCACTGATTTCCCTCGTGAAGGGTGTTTGCATGACTTCGTCCTCGGCCTCGTCCTGGATCGTCTTACCCTTTCTTCTGGAGTCAATCGGGCTCTGAGATCTACTTCTTCCCTTACGGGATGCCTCCTGAAGTCTCTGGGTTCGTCGGTAAGCCCCTCGTTTCCTGGGCGTCGTGTAGATTGGGTTGAGTCCTCCTCGGATTCATCTCCCTTCCTCCGTCTGGATAAACCTCGCCGGAGGTCGTCCAGGGCCAATGGCCTTGCTTTCCTGGAATGGTTGTCAAGATGGCATTCGCCGGCTTTGGGTCGCTTCGGGGCCCTGGAGCTTTCTGCTTTGTGATCCAGGTGGTTCCTTAGATCCTTTGTCTCCGCCTCATGGACGGGGAGTCCTCGGGAGAGGAATGAATCCCTCGACCCTCCGCCTGAGGCAGCAAACTCGTCGAGCCGGCTAAGGACGTTTACATTGTCTTTCTCCAGCTGACGTAATCTATCGCCAAATTTCTCTTCTATCACCTCTGCCAGCTGACGGGCCAAGGGGGCTGATCCTCCTGACCTGATCCCCATACTGGTTTGGGGGGTTACCCCCCTTGACCGAGTAGAGGCACTTTTAATCGTACTGGTCCGATCCCTCCCCCCGTGATGGCAGGGAGCTTGCAACTCATGACTCCTTTGGTAGGGTCCCTTCCCTTTCTGTCGGGTGTTCACCATGGTCACTTTTCTTTATAGAGAAAAGATTAGGAAAACTACTCGTTTCCCACAGACGGCGCCAGATTGTGCGTGCAAGATCCTGCACAATATAAAAAACATTGGGAACAGCCCTCTCCCCTGGTGAACTTCGAGTGAGCCGGTTGAGTGGCCAAGCACACTGCTTGAAACAGCCTACAAGGAACGGTGGCAACCTGGAACGGCAAAGGAAGATCCTGGGAAAGGAAGAACGATCCTGTACTTGGGAAAGGTATTTCCTGGAACAAAGGAGAACAAGTTAGAAGGGCGCCGGAGTGTTTTCCGGCGTATCCCCTCCGACGGTCTAGTCAGTCTTTGAATGAGAGAGAGGAGGGAGAAAACACTGATGAGGATATTTCGTAGTAGTGAGTTTGTGATTGCATACCAGCTTTGCCTTTTGGGAGGAGTATTTATACCTCAGAAGCTCATGATTGCTGTCAGTGTGGTCAGTAGGTGATCATCAGGCACTGGTAGCGTGTGTATTGATTTGACGAGGAATGTCTTCTCTAATTGACTGCTCGGGGTCCCGAGCAATCAATGTTGAGTCGTCGGGACGCCGACGGTACAATATGCTCCTTTCGGGAAGGATGTAATAAATGCTCCGTAATAGGAGCATTTATTGCCTTTCATATCCGAACCTTACTGCATTGAATGCGGCCTCGTCAACAGAAGGGTGCAATTAATTGTTTGCTTCCCAAAGCGCATGTCAGCAATAGCATGCGGTTTGCCTGTTTTTGATGTGATATCGTATGCCACGCGTCCGTCACGTATTGGCTATGACTTCTGTATTCCAGCATGTTCTGACATTACTTGTGTAAGACGAGGTCATGATGAATAGTCTAGACTGGCATAGGCTGATGTCCCGTACGTCAGTAACTTTATCCGGGAGTAGAGGAAGCGTCCAGGATGGAGTGACCCTCGGCACCGAGGAAAGGCTCACCTCGGGGGACCAAGGGGTGGTGTGTTTCCGAGGTACATGGTGACCGAGGACACGTGTCGTTGTATAATGCACCGAATATGTGATCCTATATGAGAGGTACCTCGGGGGAGAGGACGCATTTGCCGATGGTGCTTGAACCCGAGCAACATTGTTCTAGAAACCCCCGAAGACACGTGTCTTCATCATAGGCTTTTCAGAAGAGTCCCATCAGATTTTTATATGGTCCCTCAAACAAACAATGTACAGATTGCCAACAATTTTTTATTATAAACTTGTTACGTAATATCTAAATATGAGAGACCACATAGAAACATATTCAATATTTTAAGAACTAAAATGATATAATTAAAATATTGAGAATCAAAATGAAATAAACTTTATACTTTAAGAATTTTTAATGCAATTAACCATTTATTTGTTTCCAACCCTGATACTTTCATGGAAATAACCCAGAAACTACTCCCATTCTTGCTGCTTATTTTATGATATATTCTTCCCACTCTTAACGTAGTTTCGTGAAAACAACTCAGAAACTGTGTTCCCATTCCATTCGAGATTCCTGCTGCTTACTTTATCCACTTACGCGCTTGTTTGGCTCGAACACTAACATTGATTAGTTTTTTTTGGTCAGGCATTGATTAGTTATTTTATCAGTTATTTTCTTATTAGACTATTATGTTAAAGGAAATTTTGCACTCTGCACCTTGAAAGATGTGTTGATTCCCATTTTGCACCGAAAAAATTATTTTTCTCACATTACACCCTGAATGTCATAAATTAATTTTAATGTGGCCTTCGAATTAATATTCATTTCAGATTCCAATAAAAATTGATACACTTTGTCACCCACGTGTGTTGTTTTTGGGTAAAAATATAAATTCACTATTTATATCATTGGATGGTAGTTGCATCTATTTTTAACGAAATTTAAAACGGATGTTAGTTGGAAGGTTATATTGAAACTAATTTATGATATTTAGGGTGTAATATGAGAAAAATAATCTTTTAAGGTATAAAATAAAAATTGAGATATTTTTTGGGTTACAAAGTACAAAAAGCCCTATATTTTTTTACGTGGTTTTTGTGTTTTTCAAACTCTCAGCTGTTTTTAAAGAACAATTGCAGTTAGAACAACCTTGTTCTTCGTTTTTCGGATTCTTTTGTGGGGTTTTTGTATTGCACCCGTAGAACGCCCGCCATCTTTGACTAGATTTTCGAACTCTCAGTTGTTTTTAAAGAGCAATGCAGTTACAACAACCATGTTCTTCGTTTTTCAGATTCCTTTGTGGGTTTTTTGTATTGCACCCCTAGAACGCCCGCCAAGTTTAGATTCTTGTATTACATGCAAGAATGATTATTATAGATTCTATTTACCTATTTATAAATATATTATTAAATAATAATATTATGTGACGATGCACATTTTTCTTTTTAATTTGTATTTATATTAAGGATAATTTATATTTGAAGGTACAATGCAACTTATATAAGAAGCGATAGATTTGAGGGAGAAAAAATTCAATGTAAATAGTTTTAAGAGTAATGTTGATGACCGTTGCATGAGTCTATTTAAGAGTATCGAATAAACTTATTGAAGTATATCATGTTTTATATTATAAATTGTATATATGATTGGGTATGCTTTAATCAGTTAGCTTATGGATCTGTGAATGTAGATATTTTTGTATCTTATTTATTTACTTTTTATCTTTGGTGTGTTTGGTAAGATGGATAAAAAAATAAAAGTGAGGAAAGGTGGGAGTGATACATTTTTTATTCATCAAGGGAGGAATACTTTCTTCTCTCCTTGTGTTTTTTAGGAGGGATGAAAAGTAAGAATAATTGATTTTTTTTTTGTTGATAGGATAAAAATAGTATATATGTATATTTTATTATTGTATCAACATATGAATTAGAAAAATGTTAAATAGATTTAAAAAATTGATATAAAAACTTGAATCGATAAAACACTAACATTAAATAGGCAATGAATGCCAATAAATACTAGGACTCACAGTTAAATCAATAATAAATATAATAGTCACATCATTCGGTCAGATTTTTAAATTTGTATAACATTGCTCATAAAATTAATGTGTACATAATATGTAATAGATAAATATAATGAGTAATGTTATATTTAAACATAAAAATCTGACCTAATGATGTGATTTTATTAGAATAATTAGATTAAGAACAAATTTCAATATTTGATGGAGCTCGTAGCTTTTCATTTTTTCTATAGTACAAAATAAAATATTAAATTTTTACCTCCATGTGAGCACTAATCAATCATTGCGCAAAACATCCCCGAAGTAAAATTTTTGTGAAAACTCCACATCTCCAACACGTCTCTTGTTTTTTTTTCTAACATAGTGCATTTGTTTCAATTTCCATTCCACATATTAATCTAATGGGTGTTGCGTGTTTGAGATTACGAGAAGTGCAAATAAAGATAAGAGTGATAATTTTTGACATATTAATTAAATGCGATTTGAAATCGACATAATATTTGTGGGTTAGAAGTGATTGTATCTCTAGACATGCAGATAAATAAAGTGAGACATGTTAATATGAATAATCAATAAATAAATTTAATTTATTAAAATTTAAAAAATAACTTAATTTAATGACATGATTTCATTATAATTATTGAATTAATACTAAATTCTAATATTTGATGATAACTAATTAAGTTGATAAATTAGATCTCAATAATATTACTCTTCATTATTTTTTAAATATGTTCACGTGCAAATAAATGTTAGTATTTGTGAAAAAAATTGAATTTTCTATTTTATCATTAATTATTATTATAAAATTAATTATATCCATATATTTGTTTTCATCCATTTTTTAATGTTTTCTTTAGCTATTAGACTTTTAAATTATTTTAAATTCTTTTATTAGTAGTATTTGACTTTTAAATTCTTTTGAACTCATTTATTTGACTTCTCAAATGTATGTCACTTTTAATTTTTTTTTATATGTAACAATATCATAATATTATGATACAACAATAGTTTATAATTTTATCAATTTCTTTAACAATAAAATATAATAATATATTAAGATATAAAAATACTCAAGAATAACAATTGTAAAAAATAAAACTTCACAATAAACAAAAGAGAAAATATTTAAAGAAGTTGGGAAAGATGCCTAAAAATTGATAAATTAAGTACTCAAATAAGAGTAGAGTAGATTAATAATTAGGTTTACTAATGATTAACATAAAATTTAATTATTTGACACACAATTTATTATTCAAATAAATTGCAAATATAAATTAATTATTTTATAAAAATTATTATTTAAATATATTCACGTACAACGCACCGTAGTCTAATTGTATTCACGTACAGAGCTAATTGTATTTAGCGATACTAGTTTGACCATCATTTTAGACCAAATTAGTAGCTCACCACCGAGTAGAATAGTCTAATGGGGGTATTAGCTGAATTTCTCGCCTTGAGGTTGAAAAAGTCTCCTCCCAAGCCAAAAGACAGTGACAGAAACAAACAAGAAGCCGAAAGACAGTGGCAGAAGCAAACAACAAACACCCCCAAAGTCAGGCCCAAAGACATTCTCCTCCCCCAGCCGAAAGACATGGACAGAAACAAACAACAAACACCCCCAAAGTCAGGCCCAAAGACATTCTCCTCCCCCAGCCGAAAGACATGGACAGAAACAAACAACAAACACCCCCAAAGTCAGGCCCAAAGACATTCTCCTCCCCCAGCCGAAAGACAGTGACACCCCAAGCCAAGCCTCCTTCCGTCTCACTTCTATTGGTGGGGAATGTGTGGATCGTCATCTCTCATTTCTATTAGTGGGGAATGACATAAAAGTAGATGAATAAATCTTATTTTCAACTCATCAAAACCTTTCTCATCAAAATTTAGAGGTAAAGTGAACGGAAGGATAAGAATGTATGTTAAAGAATATATTATTTATTTTTATATCTTTTAATTCAATATATGCATATATCTTATTTATTTATTAAATATTATGTATATATTAATTATATATATAATAAAATATTAGTTTATAATTTTTTTATCCTTTAACTTTTTTATCTTTTCTAACATAAAAACAAGAAAAAAAATCAATTTTTTGTTTAATTTTTATTCGGAGAAAGGAGAGAAGAAAAAATTATTCCATGAAATAAAGAATCCCCTCTCTCTCTCTCTATATAACGCGCCCGAACAGGAACACTCTCGTTGCTCTCGAGTCTCCACCCCACTTGTATCCCTTTCTTTTCACTGTGTTCATTCAAGTTTGGCGGTGTTTCTCTTCTTGCATATTCGTGGTATGTGTTTTCCACCGACGTTGTAGGAACAAATATCCACACAGAACCTAGTTACCTTCCTTGTGTTGCTCTTTTTTTCTCCTCAAATCCATGTCCAGCAACTGTCCGTCAATCTTTGTTTGCACCCCGAACAGGCCAACTCGGACCCAATTGGACATGCTTTGTGATTCTACGACATTGACCATCGAACCACCTCTCTTCTCCACAATCGACCCATCAAGCATCGCCAAGCTTGTGGAGACGAAAGACCTGAGGTGGCTTAGCGAGCAGGGTGGAGTTGAAGGGTTAGTTTCAGCTCTGGAAACTCATGCAGAGAACGGGATCCAAGGCAATAGCACAGACATTAACAACCGATGCAGAGTCTTTGGTTCCAATTTCTATGGAGAGGACAAACCTGCAAAGAAATTCTACCATTTTGGATTGGAAGCGCTTAAACATCCCATGATTGTTATCCTACTTGTTTGTGCTGTGCTCTCTCTTTGTTTCGACATTAAAGAACATGGCCCGATAGAAGGATGGTATGGAGGAGTATCCAAACTTGTTGCAATTCTTATAATTGTGACGGTCTCTGCTGTAAGTAACTTTTGGCCACATAGATTGTGTCACAAGTTATCTGAAGCTAGAAGTCATATCCCTCAGGTTGATGTTGTGAGAAGCAGTCAGAGGCTGCGGATATCATTACCCAGCATTGTGGTTGGGGACATAGTCGTCTTGAAGCCTGGAGACCAAGTTCTTGCTGACGGACTCTTCTTAAGAGGGTGCTCATTACAGGTAAGGCTGTCATTAAACACGTGTTGGTCGTGTTGAAATTTGTTTAATTTTTGTGTAACCCATTTATAATCGTTAATAGCTAAGCTTCTGTCAGTTTTAATTAGATTTGTGTCTTCTTAAGAGGGGAGCACCCATCGTTGATGTTTTGAAAGCTTTAGTGGGAATTGTAGCTACTCCAGCCATGGTTGCAGCAACCTCAGCTCCAGAAGGTCTGTTGTTGGCTGTCAAGATTACTCTTGCTTATTCAATGAAGAGAATGTTGAACGATGATAACGTTGTACTGAGGAGACCTTCAGTCTGTGATGCAATTGGATCGGTTACCACCATATGCACCAACATTACTGGCAGTCTAACGATTGACTACGAAGAGGTATAATGTTAGTTTTCGTGCCACGTATCTGAAAAACTGCATCTCGTTTCTTTGACTTTGTGTCTAAATTTAGAAGCAGAAAAAATCTATTAACATTAAAAGAGGCTATTCCTTAACATTAAAAAGACCCAATTCTTTCCTCTTGTATTTGTGCTGGGTAAACATCCAATTATAGGCATTCCACCACTTTATTTGCCCCACTCTCCGTTCTTCTCACTGGTTTTTTCAGCACAAATATAAAAAATTTATCAGGATTTCTACGAGTTGTTTGCTTGGAAAAAAAAGGAAGGATGAACATTAGGTAATAACTCCTACACGTGACTCTGAGCTTACCCACTGTAGAATGTCTAACTTGAGCCCGAAAGGTCAACCTTTCACCGCAACAGCGCCAAAGTCAATCAACAAATCGCATTAATCCTATGAATCAAACTCTACTTCATAACCACACGAGAGTCAGAGAGGAACTTAAACCGGTACAATTGATCACTAGACCATTAGTTTGGATGATAGATTTATGAGTTTTAAGCGGTCGAAGGCTTTAAAATATTTTGCTCGGTTTTGATAAGGCAATAGAAGGTTCTAAAAACATCGGTCTGGAAGTTTTCTGCCCATCAAGAAACCTAATAATTCGTTCAAATTGTAGTTTTTTTTATTTGAAATAATCTTAATTTGCACTATGAAAGATTATTCGAATATCAATTTATACCTTCAAAGTTTAAAAATATTAATTTATATCCTAAAAGATTAAATATGTATCAATGTGCACTTGAGACTAACTGCCATTTATTTTGACATCAAAAAAGTTTGAATTAATTATAAATTGCACCTCTTAAAATTTAAATATTTCATATTTATGATCTAAAAAAAATTTCATCCATCAATGCTCGTTAAAATAGCTCTCAATTGTATTATAATATTTTTCGTGTCGTGTTCGAGTTAATAACAAAATAATTTTAACAAAAAAAATTTTCGCGTTGAGTCAACTGTATTATATCTTATATTTCACATTTATGACAATTCATATAATACTATTTAATATTTTTTAAAAATTAAAAAATACCAAATTTTTGTCTATAATACTTGCTAAATAACTATTTTTTGTCTATAATTGTGTTATTTGTATGTAACTTTAATTTGATCGGACAATTAAAAGATGTGTCTAATTGTAGATAAAAAATAGTTATTTTAATGAATATTGTCGACAAAAAATAAGTTACATGTGTGATTTGCTGCAATTAGTTGAGATAACAATACACAGAACGGTCCTGAATGACATTGAACCTGAAACAAAGGATTAGAAAAAACAGGCGAGGTGTGTACTTGGGTGATCCCCTCCGAAATTCAAGTCAGTAGCTCAAGTCAATTGGCATAAAAATAATTAGCACAATGTACTTTTTTATTCGAATTGCATTATTTGGTCTAACTTCTTTAAGGGTATTTATACATAGGTTTGCAATGATGACAATGCCCTTAAGTCACATTTCAGGATTTAATGGTCTGCACTCATATCCTAGCATCATGAGCGACATTCCATCAAATATCTAATGACTAGTCTCCTTAGGCATGTGAACTTTTGCTTGGAAATAATTGAGCATTTCGGCCCATCCTTCGGTCATTAAATACCCCCACTCGGTGCTTGACACCTATGCTTGAGTATTTACTACTCAGGAACAAGCACCCTTGGGTTTACCAAAGACTTCAAATCGGCATAATGATCATTAATGCCTTGTAATGAAGACTATCTTCACATCTTTCGAAGATTTAGACACTCATTAATGGCTTTGCTATAGACACGCAAGAGTCATTAATGAGCTGTCACATCCCTTTTAATGTTACGCCCTAGGTGCACCCTCTTCTCATGGTCACAACTTTTTTTTGGCGCTTTTCCTAGGCGCCTTTTGCATTGTGTCTGTAACTTCCTACATGTCCATTTACTTTTGTCGAGCCGCCTAAAGTCCCGTCATAAGTATTTTATAAATTTTGAAAAATAATTTTTATTGACTTGAACACGATATAAAAATGTTATGATACGATACAATTGAGAATTATTTAACGAGCATTAATAGAAGAAATTCTTTTTGGATCATAAATATGAAATATTTAAATTTGGTGGGTATAATTTATAATTAACCCAAACTTTTTTAACGAAAAAATGAACAGAGTTAACTCCAGATGCACATTGATACAAATTTATATTTTTTAGAGTGTAAATTGATATTTTTAAACTTTGAAGGTATAAATTGAGATTTGAGTGATCTTTCCGGATCTAAATTGAAATTAGCCCATTTTTTTTTTGGAGCAGCTCTGGAATCAAAAATGTTTTGCAAACAGCGTGCCTTATGGCAGAAAAATTATGTTTTCCCTAAAAACTGAGAAATTTATTAGAGCACCCAAACTGTGGGAAAGTACAAAGAAAAACACCTGCTAGGTGTTGGCTCAGCGAAAAGTCCAAAACCCAATGGGCCATCCAAAGTCTGGCAGCCCAACGGGCTAACAGGCCACCTGGCCCGTGCGTATGACAAGCCGCAGATAGCCAGCTAGTCCGGCAGGTAGGGCTTATGTTTTATTTTATGAGTTAATAGAAATTGAGTATCTTTTTCAAAATTTATTTGGTTTTAAGTATCACTTCTAAACTTATCCTTCTTTAAGTTCTCTTTTTCATCAAATAGCTGTCAATAAGTACAAATTTTGTTGAGTGTGTTACTGTTTGATGTTACTCTTTTTTTGTTGAGCATGTCACTATTTGATGTTATTATTTTTTTGTTGAGCATGTTACTGTTTCATATATATTACTCTTGTGTGTGTATATATATATATAATTTCAAAATTCAAATAATACACAAATATCAAAAGGAATCGTAAAAGTTTAACATTTAAATCTTGAAAGTCTCACTTTTAATTAGGTATGCCCTATTTATGGTAGGGGTAAAAGGGCTTTTATGACTTTTTATTAGTATATGTACTTCTATCCCAATTATTTTAAAAAGTGTATTTTTATCTTATTAAATTTTTTGAGAGGTATCGACCTCTCTAAGCCTCTTATTTTTTTGCCGAGGACCTAATGGGCTAGCTCGTTAAGAAGCTTGATTGGCTGATCCGTTAGACCAACCAATTAAATTATATTTCATATTTATTTTGTTGATTTGATATTTGATCTATAACTTTTAAATGTTTGAGAGATGTCAACTTAGTTGGAATGTACTGAATTTTTAGTGATGTAAAATAATCTCAACTATCAATCAAGGTAACATTTTAACTCTTGATGAATATGAATAGTTTTTTTGTTAATTTATTTTTTCATATCCAATTTTATGAATTTATGTTTAGAATTAAAAAATATATTTTTTAAAAAAAGCCCAAATAATGGCCCAAAAAAGTGTGACCCATTTTTAGCACGCCTTTTGGCCCAATTGGCCCACCCATGGGCAGGACATGGGCCTTAGATCTTTTCATGGGCGGGCTTGGCCCAACTTGTTGACTAGTCAAAGCCCAAAGGCCAGCCAATGGGCAGGCTGTGGTTTGAAAATTCCTGGGAATGGCTAGCCTGGCCCATTGCCAAGGCCTAGCTTGATGAGGGGCAGCAAATTCGATGATTACCCCGGACAAAAATGGCGGCCATATATAAATTGGGACCTAAAATAAGAATTTCACATGAAACCTGATCAATATTTCAGAAAGATAATAAAAATTTTCATGATTATTTTTATAGAGAATTTCGGTGTAGTTTAGTTTTAATGTTTTAGTGGTTTTAGGATCGGACAATCAATTGAGTGCAATTAGGAAGTCGGGATCTTATATATGAATAAATTAATTAGAGTCTTAAAGAGAGAACAAAATAGTTAGAGATAAGGACAAAGAGAGAGAAATACAATTAGAATAGAGGGAGATAAAGATTTGGAGAGAGGTGGTGAGAGTGGAGGAAAAATAGTGAGAAAGGAATTTGAGAAACAATGTTAATTATAACGCTATAAGTCATTACTTTTATATTTTTTAGAAAGTTTTGTTACATTTTAGAACTTTCTATAAAACTTTACATAAACATATAAAAATATTGTTATATTTTAGGATTTTTTATAAGATTTTACTTAGAATTGTGAAATACATTTGACTTTCAACTTGATCCATTCAAAATGAACTCAGAATATGAAGTTAAACTAAGAACTAAAAATTAATTAGGGTCTGTACGCTCTTAAAGTTAGGCCTACTGTGCCTCCTCCCATTCAAAAGATCAAAGTGTTTAAACATCTTGGAATGATCATAGTCTTTGCGAGTTACTTATTGTCGAGTAGATTAATGTTTTATGTCTTTAGTTATTTTAAAAAGTACTGTACTTGTAATAAATAAAAAAAATAGAAAGTAGGATTAAAAGGGAGAGATGATGAAAATAAATAGTTTAATTTATGTTTTAATTTTACATAAGGACTTTTAAAAAGTACTGTATTCGTAATAGATTAAAAAAAATAGAAAGTAGGATTAAAAGGGAGAGATGGTGAAAATAAATAGTTTAATTTGTGTTTTAATTTTACATAAGAAAAAATATATAGGTAAATGACATGTGTGAGAGAGAGAGAGAGAGTGACTAGTGATGTCTAAAGAACAATATTTTTTGTTCCTTTTCAACCTTTTTATTTTTTTGTCAAATTTAATTTTGTGTGTCATTGGGCTAGACTTGTGGACCCAAATTATTTAACTAAATTTTTTTGTTGGTTGGGGCCTAAAGCCGTGCTTTAGTGACCTTCTTGCCGGGCAATAAGACCTTGTTTTTGAATGGAAGAATGGCCAGTTGACTCGGGGGCTCCACCGCGAGAATTGAGAAAGTGGGTATATTTGGGTTGAGAGAGAGAGAGAGAGAGAGAGAGGGAGGTGCTCTTTGCTCTATGATTTTGCCGGAGTACTGTTATTTATTTGATGATTATGTTTTTGAATGTTATTATATGTATATGAATTTTATTTATTTGTGTGGGATTAGAATAAAGGACTAAACTAAAGTGAGATTAGAGTAGCACTTCTATTAATATCCCCATATGTATATCATTGTGAAACAGGTAGATAAGTTATGGCTGGGTTTCAGCTACATTGAACAACCTCTTGCCAATTTGATTGCACCAAATGTTATTGAATTGCTTCACCGAGGAATTGGTCTAAATGCAACTCAGCCCCATTCAAGGTCTTTCTTCCAATCTCCCCAGAATCCCACTGAAAAAGCAATCTTCGATTGGGCCATTCGGCAAACGGGAATGAACATAGATTCATTGAGAAGAAGTTATACCATTCTTGATATTGAACCCTTCAACTCAGAGAATAGACAAAACAGGGTTTTTATCTGCAAGAATGGCTATAACGTGATTCACGTGCACCGGAAAGGAGATCCTAAGATGATAATACCATTGTGCTCTCACTATTATGAAACCACAGGAACTGTCAAAGTCATTAATCAAAATGAAAGGGTGTTGCTGGATCAAATACTTGAAGACATGTCAAAGATTGGCCTCAGGTGCATTGCTTTTGCACATAGAGAAACACCAACACCAAATAGTTGTCCTGATCAACAACTGATCTTATTAAGCTTTGTTGGTCTAAAAAACTCGCTTAGATATGGAGTTGAAGATGTTGTGAAAGATTGCCGACGTGCTGGAGTGAACATCAGGATCATCACAGAAAACAACATTCAAACTGCCAGAGCTATAGCCACGAAATGTGGTATAGTTGGGGCAAATGAAAAGCCTGGAGAAGTAGCAGAAGGTGTGGAATTTCAGAACTACACTCAAGAGGAGAGAATGAAAAAAGTTCTCAACATCTCTGTGATGGCCAGAGCCAGCCCCCAAGATAAATTGCTTATAGTGCAATGCTTGAAACAGAAGGGCCATGTTGTTGCAGTTGTTGGGTGTGGCATCAGAGATGTGCAGGCATTGAGGGAGGCCGATGTAGGACTATGTCTTGGTACTCAAGGGGCTGATATAGCCAAGGCCTGCTCGGATATTGTCATCCAGCATGAAGATCTGGCATCTGTAATCAACATTTTGAGGTGGGGAAGAGGGATTTTTGAAAGTGTGCAGATATACATTCAGCTCCTACTCATTGCTAGTTTTGTTGCTCTGGTGACCGACTTTGTGATGGCTATTTCAACCGGTGAACCCTCGAATATTGATGCAATGGCATTGCTATCAGTTGGTAAAGTCCCATATCCAACTCTTCAACTTATGTGGGTGAAGCTGATAATGGATACATTGGTTGCTCTAGCTGTGACTATTAAGCAGCCTGCTGAAGAGCTTGTGAACCGACCACCTCGGGGAAGGAATGCACCTCTAATGACCAACATCATGCTGGGGAACATAATGGTTCAAGCTTTATATCAGATAGCCATCCTCCTGACCATACATTTCAAGGGAAAATCAATCTTCAATGTCAATCCGAATGCAAAAGGCACAATGATCCTCAATACTTAGGTTCTCTGTCAAATATTCACCATATTCAATGCTGAGAAGAATGTATTTCAGGATATAAGAAAGAGAAAACTGTTTTGGGGGATCATTGGGATAATCCTTATTCTTCAAGTGCTGATGGTGGAAGTTTTGAATAGGTTTGCAGACACAGCAAGGCTTGATTGGGGGCAGTGGGGCACAAGTATTGCACTTTCTGCTGTTTCTTGGCCCATAAGTTGGATTATGAAGTGCATATCCGAACTAGAGAAGCCATTTTTCAACGGCTCCAATTGGCCAAAAATCGAAGTGTAAAGTCGAATAATTGTGATCTATGTCATAACACATAGCTAGATTATAGAAGTTGGTTAGTAATTTTGTTAGGTTGTTAAGTCCGTTAAGAGTAAGAAATGCTGAGCTACAACTCAGCTACACTGCTGTATGATGAGGTATAGCTTGTCCTATATATACGCTAGTAATCTTTAAAAAGTGAAGGAATGGAAAAAAACTCAAAATGTGTTTCTTCTTAATTCTGTTTTCTGTCTTCTCTCTATACGAGACTTCCTTACTATTCCATGATTCTGTCATGGTATTAGACCATTAACAAGAGATTAACATCTCAATGGCTGATTCTTCTTCTACGACTCCTCAGACTTCTTCGAGTCCTAGCTCAACAGGTTCGTTGATTGCTTCAATGTCACAGTCTCCAGTTTTCCTTCTATCAAACATTTGCAATCTGATTTTGATCCATATGGATTCCACAAATTTGTGTTATGGAAATATCAGGTGTCTGCAATTCTGAGAGTACATTCTCTCATAGGTTATGTGGATGGATCAATTCCCTGTCCAGAACAATTTCTTCGCAATGCTTAAGGTGTTGTAACTACAGATCGAAAACCTCTGAATCAAGTGTGGTTGACTCAAGATCAGATCCTCATCACATTGCTCAATGCAATGCTTTCACCTGCTGCTCTTGCACATGTGATTGGCTACACAACCTCTCATGATATTTGGATTGCACTAGAAAGAATATTTTCTTCTCTTACTAGAGCCAATATTCTTCAACTCAAATCAAGTCTGCAAACAGTAAAAAAAGGCTCAGATTCTATATACCTTTATGTGCAAAAGCTCAAAGAGTTTCGTGACAAATTTGCAACTACCTCTGTGCTTATTGAAGATGAAGACATGTTAATCTACACTCTTAATGGATTTTTTATTGAATATAATGCCTTTTGTACTTCTATCACAACACGTGAACAACCTCTTTCTCTTGAAGATCTTCATGTTCTCCTAAGAGCAGAAGAACATTCTATTGAAGCTATGCATCAAACCACACTGACTCCCTTGGCTATGGCAGCTACACAAGAGAAAAATAACAATTTCTCATTAAATAAAAACTTCTCATCAAATAGAGGCAGACATTCGAATAATCCAAGACATCGTTGATCTAATAATCGTGGTGGTGGTCGCTGCAGATCAAACAATCAAAACTATGGTTTTGATTCTCAATTCAATGGTTCAACTGGCAATTTTGACAAACATAACACAGGCAGTTATACTTAGTCAAACTCCTCCAGAAATCAGTCTAGACCTATCTATCAGATTTGCAATAAAGTAGGTCATGTGGTTTCTGACTGCTATCATCGCATAAACTTTGGTTATCATGGCAGTCGTCCATCTCCAAATCTTACTTCTATGGCAACTTTTTCTAATTCTTCTAGCTCAAATCCAAATGTCTGGCTCACAGATTCTGGAGCAACAAATCATCTTACTTCAGACTTTGACAATTTATCATTTCCTACAGATTATGTTGGCGAGGATTTGTTCACAATTGGTAATGGCCAGGGGTTACCTATCTCTCACACAGGTCAATCTACTCTTCCCACATCTTCACACACTTTCAATTTAAGTCATGTACTTCATGTACCTTCACTTTCAACCAACTTAATTTTTGTCCATAAACTGTAACAATTGTCAAATCACCTTGATGAACATGAATTCTTTATTCAGGACAAGGCCACGGGCACTCTTCTATACAAAGGAAAGAGTACTAATGGCTTATATCCCATCCAAGCTTTACCACAGTCTTCCTCAATAACTGCAAATCTGGGCAGTCGTGTTCAACATCCACTTTAGCATGATAGACTAGGACATCCATCTCCTTCTATAATTCAACAAGTTTTGTCTACTTCAAATAAGTCCCCCCCCCCCCCCCCCCCCCCCCCCCCCCCCCCCCCCCCCCCCCCCCCCCCCCCCCCCCCCCCCCCCCCCCCCCCCCCCCCCCCCCCCCCCCCCCCCCCCCCCCCCCCCCCCCCCCCCCCCCCCCCCCCCCCCCCCCCCCCCCCCCCCCCCCCCCCCCCCCCCCCCCCCCCCCCCCCCCCCCCCCCCCCCCCCCCCCCCCCCCCCCCCCCCCCCCCCCCCCCCCCCCCCCCCCCCCCCCCCCCCCCCCCCCCCCCCCCCCCCCCCCCCCCCCCCCCCCCCCCCCCCCCCCCCCCCCCCCCCCCCCCCCCCCCCCCCCCCCCCCCCCCCCCCCCCCCCCCCCCCCCCCCCCCCCCCCCCCCCCCCCCCCCCCCCCCCCCCCCCCCCCCCCCCCCCCCCCCCCCCCCCCCCCCCCCCCCCCCCCCCCCCCCCCCCCCCCCCCCCCCCCCCCCCCCCCCCCCCCCCCCCCCCCCCCCCCCCCCCCCCCCCCCCCCCCCCCCCCCCCCCCCCCCCCCCCCCCCCCCCCCCCCCCCCCCCCCCCCCCCCCCCCCCCCCCCCCCCCCCCCCCCCCCCCCCCCCCCCCCCCCCCCCCCCCCCCCCCCCCCCCCCCCCCCCCCCCCCCCCCCCCCCCCCCCCCCCCCCCCCCCCCCCCCCCCCCCCCCCCCCCCCCCCCCCCCCCCCCCCCCCCCCCCCCCCCCCCCCCCCCCCCCCCCCCCCCCCCCCCCCCCCCCCCCCCCCCCCCCCCCCCCCCCCCCCCCCCCCCCCCCCCCCCCCCCCCCCCCCCCCCCCCCCCCCCCCCCCCCCCCCCCCCCCCCCCCCCCCCCCCCCCCCCCCCCCCCCCCCCCCCCCCCCCCCCCCCCCCCCCCCCCCCCCCCCCCCCCCCCCCCCCCCCCCCCCCCCCCCCCCCCCCCCCCCCCCCCCCCCCCCCCCCCCCCCCCCCCCCCCCCCCCCCCCCCCCCCCCCCCCCCCCCCCCCCCCCCCCCCCCCCCCCCCCCCCCCCCCCCCCCCCCCCCCCCCCCCCCCCCCCCCCCCCCCCCCCCCCCCCCCCCCCCCCCCCCCCCCCCCCCCCCCCCCCCCCCCCCCCCCCCCCCCCCCCCCCCCCCCCCCCCCCCCCCCCCCCCCCCCCCCCCCCCCCCCCCCCCCCCCCCCCCCCCCCCCCCCCCCCCCCCCCCCCCCCCCCCCCCCCCCCCCCCCCCCCCCCCCCCCCCCCCCCCCCCCCCCCCCCCCCCCCCCCCCCCCCCCCCCCCCCCCCCCCCCCCCCCCCCCCCCCCCCCCCCCCCCCCCCCCCCCCCCCCCCCCCCCCCCCCCCCCCCCCCCCCCCCCCCCCCCCCCCCCCCCCCCCCCCCCCCCCCCCCCCCCCCCCCCCCCCCCCCCCCCCCCCCCCCCCCCCCCCCCCCCCCCCCCCCCCCCCCCCCCCCCCCCCCCCCCCCCCCCCCCCCCCCCCCCCCCCCCCCCCCCCCCCCCCCCCCCCCCCCCCCCCCCCCCCCCCCCCCCCCCCCCCCCCCCCCCCCCCCCCCCCCCCCCCCCCCCCCCCCCCCCCCCCCCCCCCCCCCCCCCCCCCCCCCCCCCCCCCCCCCCCCCCCCCCCCCCCCCCCCCCCCCCCCCCCCCCCCCCCCCCCCCCCCCCCCCCCCCCCCCCCCCCCCCCCCCCCCCCCCCCCCCCCCCCCCCCCCCCCCCCCCCCCCCCCCCCCCCCCCCCCCCCCCCCCCCCCCCCCCCCCCCCCCCCCCCCCCCCCCCCCCCCCCCCCCCCCCCACCCCCCCCCCCCCCCCCCCCCCCCCCCCCCCCCCCCCCCCCCCCCCCCCCCCCCCCCCCCCCCCCCCCCCCCCCCCCCCCCCCCCCCCCCCCCCCCCCCCCCCACCCCCCCCCCCCCCCCCCCCCCCCCCCCCCCCCCCCCCCCCCCCCCCCCCCCCCCCCCCCCCCCCCCCCACCCCCCCCCCCCCCCCCCCCCCCCCCCCCCCCCCCCCCCCCCCCCCCCCCCCCCCCCCCCCCCCCCCCCCCCCCCCCCCCCCCCCCCCCCCCCCCCCCCCCCCCCCCCCCCCCCCCCCCCCCCCCCCCCCCCCCCCCCCCCCCCCCCCCCCCCCCCCCCCCCCCCCCCACCCCCCCCCCCCCCCCCCCCCCCCCCCCCCCCCCCCCCCCCCCCACCCCCCCCCCCCCCCCCCCCCCCCCCCCCCCCCCCCCCCCCCCCCCCCCCCCACCCCCCCCCCCCCCCCCCCACCCCCCCCCCCCCCCCCCCCCCCCCCCCCCCCCCCCCCCCCCCCCCCCCCCCCCCCCCCCCCCCCCCCCCCCCCCCCCCCCCACCCCCCCCCCCCCCCCCCCACCCCCCCCCCCCCCCCCCCCCCCCCCCCCCCCCCCCCCCCCCCCCCCCCCCCCCCCCACCCCCCCCCCCCCCCCCCCCCCCCCCCCCCCCCCCCCCCCCCCCCCCCCCCCCCCCCCCCCCCCCCCCCCCCCCCCCCCCCCCCCCCCCCCCCCCCCCCCCCCCCCCCCCCCCCCCCCCCCCCCCCCCCCCCCCCCCCCCCCCCCCCCCCCCCCCCCCCCCCCCCCCCCCCCCCCCCCCCCCCCCCCCCCCCCCCCCCCCCCCCCCCCCCCCCCCCCCCCCCCCCCCCCCCCCACCCCCCCCCCCCCCCCCCCCCCCCCCCCCCCCCCCCCCCCCCCCCCCCCCCCCCCCCCCCCCCCCCCCCCCCCCCCCCCCCCCCCCCCCCCCCCCCCCCCCCCCCCCCCCCCCCCCCCCCCCCCCCCCCCCCCCCCCCCCCCCCCCCCCCCCCCCCCCCCCCCCCCCCCCCCCCCCCCCCCCCCCCCCCCCCCCCCCCACCCCCCCCCCCCCCCCCCCCCCCCCCCCCCCCCCCCCCCCCCCCCCCCCCCCCCCCCCCCCCCCCCCCCCCCCCCCCCCCCCCCCCCCCCCCCCCCCCCCCCCCCCCCCCCCCCCCCCCCCCCCCCCCCCCCACCCCCCCCCCCCCCCCCCCCCCCCCCCCACCCCCCCC
>CAUOFW020006288.1:0-24457 GCA_963454935.2 Ilex paraguariensis | reverse complement strand
GTGATTTTCTTAATTCCTTTGGATTCGAGTTCTTAACCTGCAGTGTAAGGATTAATGGGCTGTTACTTGCGGAGGTATGGAAAATTTGTGGCATAAACGGACACACATGCACATGCTAGAACACACATTTTTATTTTGAACGTAACAGGGTTCAACACTCTGTTTTCTGCCCGTCTAAGCTCTTTTTTTTTGAAAAGGTATTGGATTGGTAATAATGGATGTCAATTCAGAAACTAAACTCCATGATTAATTTCTCTCTCTCTCTCTCTCTCACACACACACACACACACAACTGAAAGCTATGAATCTGAACAGTGGGTTTGACTATAAGCTGACCCTGTGTTGGTAATAGAAGGTTGAACGGGGCTTTGCAGCATTAGCAGTGATGGCTCAGTGTTGGGAAGACTCTGAGCCTGAGGAAGCCAAAGGGATTGAATCAAGGGAAACGTGGGTATCTGGTCGGGCTACCATTGCTGGAGCTTTTTCAGATCTCTTACAGGAGGCTTGGCTAAGACCTGCACAGCAAATGGTGAGTGTTAAAGGTTGTTCATTGTAGTTTGCAGGACAATGACTACAGATATTTATCAATGTTTCAATTTTTGTTTTAGCATTAGATATGAACATTTATTTGTAGCTGTATATGTATGTGTTTGTCTATATGTCTCCAAGATTAGTAGGACAAATCTTCTTTCGCCTGTTTTGCTGCTATATGGAGTTGTTCAATGGTGTTACCTTGAAATGAAGCTGTTATATTACAACAAGTTATTTTGATTGTACAGGAGAAATTCATTATTGCATAAGTGCCTGCCCTCCTTTTGAATCCATAGCATTACAATTGTTAGCCCAGGCTTTTACCACCACCCAAGCAATGGCCCCTCACATGTGTACACAAACAATGCACATACACGTGCACATGCATGCAAACACACACTGCCCTCATACATATATTTACACACGTGAGCGAACACGCACATGCTGAAAATACAAGAAAAGAGAAAGAGGAGAGAATTTTGGCATTAAATGGTTGTATCTTGTTAGAATGTTTGGTGGGTTTATTTCAAACCAGGTTAGTATAGACCAATGCTCTTTATGAAAATAACTCACGTTTTACCCAATGCCACTTCATCTATGAACATGTCGTTTGGTCTACAGAACTCATTTCTGTAAAGGCTCGAAAGCATTGTTTTTTACCTTAACCTTTTCATCTTCCCAAGTTTCCCTTATCAGTCTGCAAAGTTTGTTTGCTGCACTTCCCTCGCTCTTTGTGTGCACTCCCATGGGTGGCCTCTTTTTCTTTTCTTCCGTGTTTGTGTGTGTGTGTGTGTGAGAGAGAGAGAGAGAGCATATTGCGGAGAACTTCCAGTATAGCTTTTCTTGCTCAAGCTATCATCTATTGGATTGGTATCCGCTTAAGGACATGGACAAGGGATGGGGGATTTAGACTTTCCATATGACTTGTGTTGCTAATGGGCAATTTGATGTATGACTGCCCTTTGATTTTATGTCACATGTTTGAATTTGTCCCTGCAAGGTGAATGGTCAGGAAGTTGAGGATGCTCTTTCATTGGCCCCTTCGTCTTGCATTGATGATTCGTCAGCATTGCTCAGGTTTATTATGCAAGATGTTGCTGAAAGTGATGTGGTTTCAAAGCTCAAGATTTTGGAATTGTTACTTGTTTGGGCTGATCTGATTGCTGACTGGCATGAATGGGAGGAGATGGAGGACTTATCAATTTTCAATTGCATCAAGGAAGTTGTTAATCTACACAAAAACTTTCCTTTGAAGAATTTCATTGTGAGGGATGTGCCATCCCCTCCAGCTCCACCTGTGCCGCAACGATCCATTATCGAAGGAATAGGTGCCTTTGTCAGTGGAGCCTTTTCACAATATCCATCAGCAATCTGGAGAGCTTCTTCATGTGTCCACCTATTGTTACATGTTCCGACATATTCACTTGAAGGAGAAAGTGTCAAGCAGGCATTGGTTATTGCTTTCAGCCAGGCTGTGTTCTCTCGCTTTGTAGAAATTCAAATGAAGCCCTGTTCACTGTGGAAACCTTTGTTGCTTGCGATATCATCGTGCTATTTATGCTATCCTGATACTGTGGAGAAGATTTTGGAGAAGAGCGAACATGATGGCTTCACAGTCTATGCAGCTGCTCTTGGTTTTGTCTCAACTAGCAAATTTGAACATGGTCTATCAACAGAGTCTGAGATTAAGTTGACTGGTTAGCATTGTAATATATAATTCTTAAATCAACCTTTTAGTAACTTGGAAACTTGGGAAGGGTATCGCCAACTGTTAGCCAAGTAGCAGTGAGCTTATTTATTCTCTATAAACTACCTGGAAGGTGCTGTGATCATTTTACCTAGTTGATGTGTATTTGGTTAAAATATGATCTTCAATTGGGTAAGCACTCCCACCTCTGTCTTGCAGGGGGTAATTGGCCATGAGCATGAACTTTTGGGCTTTTTCATGTATGGCTCATGTGGTTCTTGAAATGGGGTTTTAATGATACCATGGCCAATTTTTTTACATTAAGATGTCTTCATCTTGCAAAAGGTGCCATCACTTCAATATCTATGAGGCGGCCTATTTTTCTGAGTGGCTGTGTCTATGACTTATTGTTGCTGGTTCTCATGACATTTAATTAGAAAAGTCATGGGGGTTTAGTCATTTTAAATTCAGTAATGGTGGGTGGCAAGTTTCTTGTTAATTAATGGTGTTAATGACAGTTTTTTGATAACTTTCAGTCTTGGCATTAGCAAAAGTGGTTGAACGGCTGCTAAGGGTAGGCAAGCAAGGAAGTGGTCTGCTGCAAGACTGCTTTGCTTCTCTGTTGGAGGCATCTGTGCGGTTGAAACAAGTGCAAGAAGAAGAGGAAGAAGGAGATGAAGAGAATGAGGATGAAGATGAAGATGATGGTGATGAGGATACTGATGATGATGAGGTTTGACTACCTAACTTTCTTGCTTGATCCGACATGCTTCAGGAAAGCTATCAAAAAGACATACTGTTGGGCAGGCTATATAGCATATCCACCCTACATAACATTACAATGCCATGCCTTATGGATTTGACTAATTATTTGATAAGTCTCAGATGATCAGAAAATATGTGGCAATTAAAGATTTGGTGCATTGGCCTTTCATTTGTTGACTACAGAATTCCTTAAATGTTGTAATTAGGATTCCGAGGATGACCGTGAAGAAACTGAAGAAGAATTCCTGGCAAGGTGTGCCAAAGCAGCCATTGCCTTGGAAAATGGGACCATTGTCGAAGAAGGGGATGTGGAAGATCAAGATCAGGAGATTGAATTGGGTAAATCCAGCTGATACTTCTTATGAAATTCACACTATTATTATTTTTAAACTATGAACGTCTCGGGTGAAATTGAATTACTTTTCAGAGTATTATATATTTAAAAGTGTCTTTTTCGTCAAATCATATTGGTTTGGCTGTTACTTTCAAAAAAGATTTGAGCATGATTGGAAGTTTGACTTGTTATTTTCAGTCTTGTTCTTGTTAGATTTTCTCAAATGACACGACAAAATCTCTTTTGAAAAGATGCATGCACATAAACCTTCTCGACCACTGATTGGAATTGACGGTCCTAGCTGTTATAGAGACTCTGCTGGAAGGATTATTTCACATCTTGTATTGGTTTGAATAATTGTTGTACAATCAGATCCGTGTTTTATAAAATGGTCGTTCTATTCAATGAAAACTATTCAGTCTGGACAGCCCAGTTGTGTTACTTTCTGTATTTCCTGAGGTGGATTCAATGATTCTTCACACCACTTCCAAAGCAGCAAGCGACAGTCAATTCACATCACTTTTGAGAAAGCATATCTTAGGTCTCTGATGGTCTCGAAAGTTCTGATTGGTATATATATATAGATATGTGCATGATGTTACCAACCCTACACTGACGTTTGTGCTTGCAAGTTTATGTGATTGGCTGAAGGAATGTAGGTCATCTTATTATAGTTCAATATTTTTTCTGGATCTTGAGCTTAACTGCGACTGTATTTTGTTGTATAGGTGGTTTAGAAGAGGTTGATCAGCAAAGGACTGTGCTGTCTTTGATAGAGAGATACCGCCAAGTTCTCATACATGGACAGTCATTGCCACTGGAACTCATTTCAAGTTTCCTGAATACCTTCCCTCAATGCAGTGCGTACTTCCAACAGCCTTGGCAATAGATGTATTATGGTTGTGACATGTCCATAATAGAGAGAGAGAGAGAGAGAGAGAGAGAGAGATCAAATATCTCTGAAATTTGTGGTGTGCTTAAGATGTAGGAGTTACTGTATACTATATGTTATTTATTTGTTGTTATAATCAGACAAGCTGCAGGATATATTTTGCGCAGCTGCAATTAAGAGTTGTATGTGAATACGTTATTTTTGAGAAACACATAAAAAGAATAGTTAAAGACGTGATGTTAATTATTTCATGATGAACAGTAAGTAAGAACAGCAAGTGTGGTGTGGTGTTGTGTTTTCATGCACTGGACTGGACTGGACTGGATAATAAATCAGAATGCTGCAAGTTGTTGCATCCTACTCATCTATTTGAGTAGTAGCTTGTAGCCAATGCCAATCTTATTCACCCATGCATATCCCTCGCAAGTCAAAACTCCTTCACCCATATGTCCCTTCATTTCAACAATTACTTTTAGAGTCAGAAATAAAACCTTCGTACATTACTTAAACTTGCATAAATGATCACGTTTTTTGTTTTTGTTTTTGTTCATTGATTTTCAATTAATGTATTGGGTTTAGCAAAGGAGTGATCGGAAGCAAAAATTAAATTAAAGTTTAGTTTTGAAACAAAAACAATTTATTTAAATTGGAAGTGGGTTTAGATGGACATGGACAGGGTACCTATTCTAAATTTTTCTTTAACGATCCGTAAATAGAATTGTATTTGGATGCCTAAGACTATGACTATGACTAATTTTTTTTTTTTTATGTATGATGATGTATTTAGCATTATGTTTGAATTATACAATATCTTAATTGTACGAAAAACTTTAATATTTCAACAATGCGTATATTATCTTGATTTGTTTATATTAGACAAATGTGTAGCAATTTTTTTTTTTTTTTTGGGGGTCGAGTAAAAGTTTAGCAATTTGCTTGGAGATTTGTCATTTGTGGACTAACAGAAAACCGTAAATGTACCCATTTTGGAGGGTAAAACCGGAAACAAAAATCCACCTTATCCCCTACCCTACGCTATATAAACTCGCGCACCCCTCATCGCAAAACCCTAACGCTCGCCTCGCCTCCATTGCTCCTCTCTCCCAACCCTCCAAAATGCAGATCTTCGTGAAAACCCTAACCGGGAAAACCATAACCCTCGAGGTCGAGTCCTCGGACACCATTGACAATGTCAAGGCCAAAATCCAAGACAAGGAAGGAATTCCCCCAGATCAGCAGCGCCTCATCTTCGCCGGAAAACAGCTCGAGGACGGCCGAACCCTAGCCGACTATAACATCCAAAAGGAATCCACTCTCCACCTGGTTCTTCGTCTTCGCGGTGGCGCCAAAAAACGTAAGAAGAAGACCTACACGAAGCCCAAGAAGATCAAGCACAAGAAGAAGAAGGTTAAGCTTGCGGTGCTTCAGTTCTATAAGGTGGATGATTCTGGGAAAGTTCAGAGGCTGAGGAAGGAATGTCCCAATGCGGAGTGCGGGGCCGGGACCTTCATGGCCAATCACTTCGATCGGCATTACTGTGGCAAGTGTGGGCTCACCTATGTGTACCAGAAGGCTGGCGGTGACTGAGTGATGTTCACTTTTATAATCGTCGTCACAGTAGTTCTTTTAATATCATTATCTGCCCAGTACTTTGTGTTATTTTTAATTATGGAATGGATTGTCTAGCTTAAATTTTCAATTATGTTTTGAGGTTATGAGAAACTAAGATGCATATGAATTTATCTATGTATTCCGACTGAATTCTGGGCTTTTAATTTTTGCAGTTTTAATATCTTCCGTGATGAGTAATTTTTTTAATCTTTATACAAGGTTTATTACTGCTCATGAGATTGATTTTATGTGGTTTAGTCGATTGGCTGCATCTTAGTGTTCTATGGCTAAATCTGAGGGTAGGATTTTATTAAATGCAAATAGTTGTAATGAATTGCTCTTTTAATTTTCAGTATTGAGGCATATTTACTGTGTTTGTGATAATATGTGTACCAATGATGTAAACTGAGAAATGCTTTGCTGTTGTTTAAGTCGATCATGTAGTAGATTTCACTGATTCAATTTGAATAATTATCTTGAATTGTAAGGGCTATTTGAGGCTAGGTTGTTATAAACTTGCTTCCTCCAAACACTAAATGTTTCTGATGATAGCGGAATGTTAACTTTGGCCTTGCTTACTTAAGTTTATAAGGACCTGTTGTAGGTAACTCCAGCGGCTTGGTGATTCCACATTTAAGTCAATGTCTGACCTTTTCAATTAACGGGCTTTAGCTTGGTTTAAGAATGTGAATAAGCACCCAGCACTTCGACTTTGGAAATAAGAAATTTAGAGTAGCTTGAAACTCTAGTATTAAGATTAAGAGTTAGAGCAAGGTTTAGTATAGTAGTTCCTTCTTTGCATTGGTGTATGTTGGATTGTTACATGGTTGTAATTGTTTGCTTATTGCCTTACTTGAGATGGGATCAACTTTTACGTGCCAGAAAGCATTGGTTTAAAAAATGGAACTGTACCATAATGGAAGCAGTTGAGCTGGTGGCTTCAACTTTCCACTACTCAATGGCGTTTTTGTATTTAGATTAGAAATTGCATATGCGTGAGATGAATTTCGGTGATTCATTTTTCTATATGTATGGTGTGATCCCAACATATTTGCACACCTTATGGTTTATTGTAATACAGTCCTCCCCACAATACAGCTGTTGGATTTTGAGGTTTGTTTTTTTCTCTCCACTTTTGGTTTGAGATGCCAAGGTGTAGACATGACAAAATAATTGTCGACCTTGTTTTAGTAGTTGTAGTAGTTCTCAATTTTTTCTGTAGTATATTTTGTTTTGATTGGATTTTTCTTGGGTTCTTCCACGCATGACATTATCTTGTTCACACAATTCCTATTTGGTTTACACACATCGCATTACCAGTTGTTGCATTAGGTCCACACTAATCCCCGGATAATTTCCTGTTGAGGGTTGCATGATAAATTAATACTTCTGCCTCATTTAGTTTAGGATTGGGAATAACGCCTTCTATGAAAGATATCTTTTGTATGCTCTTAGTTGATTCTGGATTTTCAACAGAAGGAAAAAGAATGTAAGCCAATTTTTTTAGGTAAATAAAAAAAAATCACTTTTAACCAATGTTAATAATTTCCTGTCTATATAATTTGAAGATGTTGCTTCCATTATTTTCTCTTTTCTTATTTTATGAACATGTGTTCTTCAAATGGCATGTGTTTATTTGAAAGGATTTGTATGCTTCGTGTTTCCTTTTTGTTGAATGGCTCAAGTGGAGTTGAACTGTGGAATGTAGTTTGTGATGACACCATTTCTTTGTTTTATGTCCGAGTTCTGGCCCTACTATTCTGTCACTGGGAATTTCATCAGGTTATTTTTTCTCTCCCTAACGTGAGAGGTGTGTATTCTGATGTTTCTTAGTAGTAGGATTGCACCTTTCATATCATGTGGGTGGAAAAATATGCATGCAAATGGTGGTATCTTGTTATACTGATTCCATGTGCCATTAGTCTGCTCAAACTGCCCCTCATCCCTCGAGTAGAGCTAGTGGAAGGGATGGTTGTTGCTTGTTTATTTCGTGTTCTTTCTATGGATTCTGAAAAAGCTCCATGGGTATTGTTGTTGTTGTTATAAGAATGTCGAGTGTTTGTGATATGCAAGTACTTGGTTTCAAATGAGCAACTAGCATACGAGGGAAACTGGTGGTTCCAACCATAACGCAGTTAGGGAAACTTTGAATTGGGTGTTATTATATAAGATCTATAGATATATAATCACAACTTATAAACTATGCATGCATATCAGGTGAATTATAACTCCGAAATTTTTCATTGGGTTCGTGTGAGGGGTTCAAATAATTGTGCAATACATGTATGCTCCAGGAAATGTTAAGAATAAGGGGCAGCACTCGTCTTCCTTTTACAAATACAAATGCCAAGTGATGTGATGAATGGAATGGAATGGATCCATATGGGAAACCAGTTGACCCTTTCACTAGCCTGTTTTGACCAGTCAAATTAATCTTCAACATTTCCGGCAAATCATGATCATGATCTTTTAGGTAGCTGAACTTACACATTACCTACCTTTGCACGTGCATTAATATCTAGGCCAAAATTGTTTTAACCCTCATTATTGTGCACATCACTCTCTTGTGCACATTAAACCCCCCCTTCCTAATGTTTAAAAGAATTTTACCCTGGTATCTATCTACAGATCATTTTTTGAAGACTAAAAGGACAACAGATTCTACCCAGAATATCACCATATCCGAAACTTAAGTGGAGCCAATGACAGCCATCTTATCCTCCCAAAGATATATTATTAGGGAGAGAGAGAATATCATTCTTTAAATTGCAGCTTATAGGGAAGGGTGGAAATTCTGAAGGGAAGGATAGATTGCAAAATAAGAAGGCTTTAAGGTCTCTCTTCACAATGACTTTTCTTTCATGAAATTGTTGTTATTCTTACGAAATGATTAAAAACTCCTTCCTTCATGCGTTAACTTTGAGAAGCAATATCGCTTTATGGGGGCATGGGAATTTCATCACCTCAATGTGTTCTCTTCAGTGTATCATATGGTTTAGATTGTATTCAACATCTTGGAAACTAAAATGGATTGATTTATTTTTTTCTCTTGGCCGTATGCATTTAGCCATGGCTTTTTAATCGTAAAAATAGATGTTATGAAATATTAGATACATGATTTCAACTTAATGCCTTTCTTATGTCGTATATATAGAGAAACTAATTCCATTATACACGATTGACAATGCTAATTTTCTTCATCGTCGTACCTTGTGGATATTAAAGGTTGTCAAAATTCCCTCTGGTCTGGTGGTGTCTTCTTTTCTTTCCAAGAACCTGGATTTTCTCCTACAAAACTAATTTTGAAAAGCTAAAATGGTTGAGGGCGGAATTTCAAAAGCAGATAAAACAGAATTCACAGAATGCTGGCGGACGTCATGGAAGACACCATACATCATGAGACTGGCCTTATCAGCAGGCATTGGAGGGCTCCTGTTTGGCTACGACACAGGTATAAACTCTAGGCTTTTTTCTCCTCACCGCAACAGTAATTCAAATGGTAATAAGAACGAATTGTAAAATTAGACATCCAAAGTTCAAACTTTGACAATCCTTTGAAATCATGTTATAAGAAATTTATCCCTCATGAATAACGGGTCCTGACGTGAATGACCTGCCTTTAATCGAACCAAAAAAGAAATAGTTGCAATACACATAAACCGACTCAAATACCCTGACTGTTGAACCAAAAAAAAAAAGCACCATTACTCTAGTCTCTGTCTGGTTAATAGTTTGTTTGCATTGGGGGGTATAGGAGTTATTTCTGGTGCCCTCCTTTACATTCGTGAAGACTTCAAGGCTGTTGACAAGAAGACATGGTTGCAGGTAAAAGAACCTCAATCACCTTTACTAACATCAAATGGGAAAAGCTTCATGGATATTTGTACGTTTGTTATCTTCCCACAAACCAGTGAATTTGATAAAGTTTTTTTTGGTTTGTGTATGGATAGGAAACCATAGTAAGCATGGCTGTAGCAGGAGCCATCATCGGTGCTGCATTTGGTGGATGGATTAATGACAGGTTTGGTCGGAAGATATCAATTTTAGTCGCTGATTTCCTATTCTTCGTTGGCGCAACAGTTATGGCAGTTTCACCAGCTCCATGGATGCTTATTATTGGAAGAATACTTGTGGGTTTAGGGGTTGGAATGGCATCCATGACAGCGCCTCTCTACATTTCAGAAGCTTCGCCTCATAGAATTAGAGGTGCACTTGTGAGCACTAATGGTTTGCTAATCACAGGAGGCCAGTTTCTGTCATATCTTATCAATCTAGCTTTCACACAAGTAAGGATTTGGGAAGCTTTAGTTGCTCTTAGTTGATTGCGTTGTTCGATTTTAGAAGCAAAAGAATACATGGCATAACCAACTGCATAATTTGTTTCAGGTCCATGGAACCTGGCGTTGGATGCTTGGTGTTGCAGGAATTCCAGCCCTCGTTCAATTTGTACTGATGATGTCCCTCCCCGAGTCTCCTAGATGGCTTTACCGAAAGGTTTTGATCAATGTTCTTTGTCTGTGATACTATTCTTCTTTGATAATTTACTTTTTCTCTAATCAAATTGAATCGTTCATATGTTGGTGGTAAAATATGTTTTACCTTGTTGATCAGGGTAAGATTGATGAGGCCAGGTCCATATTGGGGAAAATCTATCCTGATGAAGAAGTTGAAGACGAAATGCAAGCCCTGAACAAATCAATTGAAGAAGAAAAGGCCGAGGAAGGTTCCATTGGAGAAGGTGGTATGATTGAAAAACTAAGGAAAGCTTGGAGCAATGATGTAGTTCGGAGAGGGCTCTACGCTGGTATTGCTGTTCAAGTGGCTCAACAATTTGTTGGTATAAACACTGTCATGTATTATAGTCCAACCATTATCCAATTTGCTGGAATTGCTTCAAACCAGACAGCTTTAGCACTCTCTCTTGTCACTTCTGGTCTTAATGCTATTGGCTCTATCGTTAGTATGTGTTTTGTAGATAGATATGGGAGGAGGAGATTGATGATTATCTCTATGTTTGGGATAATCTGTTGCCTTGTGGTGTTAGCTGGGGTGTTTTACCAAGCATCCACCACGGCCCCGGGTATCAGTAAAATTGAATCCGCCCACTTTGGTGCCAACTCTACATGTTCGGCTTATGTGCAGGCTCCAGATGCATCATCTTGGAATTGCATGACATGCTTGCAGAAAGCAACAGATTGTGCATATTGTTCAAATGGAGACAACCGAGTAAGCTCAACCTTTACACTTGAACGTCTTATACACTACACTACCAAATACGGAATTATCCTATAATTCAAATAGTAAAAAATTTCAACATTGTTCTAAGAGACCGCACTCAAAATTCAATTTCACCCTCCTTTTGATAGTTTCCCCTTAATGACACAAATAAGTTTCATTGTCATTGAACTTGTTTTTCAACGATGTGCTTCTAATCAGTTTGCTGCCGGAGCATGTGTGGCTGCAACCGACATTTTGAAAGGTGCATGCAAAGCTGAGAGTCGTACGTGGTACAGGAAAGGTTGTCCAAGCAAAGTAGGATTTCTGGCAATTATACTATTGGGATTGTATATCATAATGTACTCACCAGGAATGGGAACTGTGCCATGGATTGTGAACTCAGAAATATACCCATTGAGATACAGAGGCATTGGTGGAGGAATTGCTGCTGTTTCAAACTGGACCTCAAATCTTATAGTGAGCGAGACATTCTTGACATTGACTGAGGCTCTTGGCTCAGCGGGCACATTCCTGCTGTTTGCTGTGTTTTCCTTCCTTGGACTATTGGCCATTTACTTCCTTGTGCCAGAAACCAAAGGACTGCAATTTGAGGAGGTTGAGAAGTTGTTGCAGAATGGGTATTCACCATTTATTAAGAATAAGCAAGGTTCCAAAGATGGTGATTCTTCTTAAGCACGGATCGGTTGTTCGATGCAGGAACACACGATTGTCAAGTGGTTTGGCAATTTAGCTGGTCACAGTAATCAAAAATCTTTGTATGCTTACATGTTTGTGACTGCACTGTGATGATTCAGAGTCCCATGTGTAATTATAATTAAAATAATTTATTTAGCAATTTAAGCCTAACAACAATGGTCCCAGCCTCCCAGGGGTGCACTCACTTGTGTGAGGACAAGATTTCCACAGTTCTCAAAGCCTTGAGGGGAAAACCCGCATAAGCAAGAAAAAAGAGTTAGAAGTTGGTTCAAAGTAAAGCTACATACCTATTTTTATCACATATCTGGCTACACAACACCTGTAAGCCAGAACGGGAAGCACATGAAAGTTTTATGCAGGGCAATGCCTTTGACAAATTACTTTTTCTCCACAATACCAAAACTACTAGTATGAGGACTTCCCTGAACCACTCCTTTTTATTTGGGAGAAAATGGAGCCATCTATTTGAATTGATTGAAAAGAGCAGTCTCATTTGGTTGAGTTGGCTCGCTAAAACCAATCGCTGTAACCATTCTTAAATATATACCTCAACAATAAAGCAATTCATATCACCAACCCTCCCTCCTGATGTTATCTAGAGGTATGGCTTCAGGTTCTAATTGATTAACAAACATAACAGAGAGCAGAAAATTAGTAAATGCATCTAATATAGGCTTCAGTTCTATTTGATTATAACGATGAGAATGCAAGTTCCAATGAAGTTTACCCTGCTGAATTACCCATCTTCACACCTAACTGCCCCACCCCCTGCATAGCTAGCTACTGCCCGTTTTCATTTCCCAAGCACTATTCAAGACAAAATCAGAAACAGAGAATTTTGTTTTCATTGATATTCACGTGTCAAAGGAAAAGTTATAGAAGACCAAACGGAGACAGAATTGGGTTTTTTTTTTTTTTTTTTTTGACCTGAATTTTCTGCTTTAAATATGTAAACTATAAGAAGAAGAAGAAGAAGAAGCAGAGAACAAATATATGGCCCTATAATTGAAGCACAAAGAGGTGATAATGTAGATGAGGAAAACAAATATACAAGTAATTAGAAGGATAACAAGATATGAAAAGTCAGTAAACTAATAATAAGCTGACAGAAATGAAATATCATTCAATTAGATTATGCAGTAAAATAACGAAAGACTAATTCATACCTCACTCACCATTTGCAATCCAATCCCTAGGGGCTGGGCTAGGAGGAGGACACAATTTCTCCCTTCTATTTCTTGTAAACTCAGCTCATGGTGCTCGCCCTTCACAACACCGAGCAGTAACTCAAATCATCTTTGCGTGAGTGATCTAAGAATCCCTTGACTTTTTTTTGTTTTTCCTTAGTACAATAAAAAGGAAACTATAGGAAGGGAGACCAAATCCCAGTAGCTCTGAGTCATTCGTGAAATCCCCAGATTAACACTAGAAAAATAAGTAACAAAAAAGGAAGAGTATGAGAGGATCACTGCACGCAAAAATGACATAAGTTATTGGGTGGAGATGTGAAGCCATGAGCACAGCTTAACCAAACCCTTCCTACCTTCCTTCCTTCCTTCCTTCCATCTCTGAGATAATAAATACAGGGCTCTCTCTCTCTCTCCGAAGAGTCGAATCGTAGAATCGTAGCCTTTAAAATTTTAAATCACTGAAATTGCGTCGGATCGGACCGGAGACTCGGAGGGAGGAAAAGACTAGGCTAATTTGACTCTGTCCCTTTAGTTAGGGTTTTGACTTTTGTGTCAGAAGATTCTGTTAAATCGCTGGACACCTCTCACACCAAATCTGGGACTACGACCCCCAAAATCACACTGACAAATTTTAAATGACCGATTTGTGGGTTCAAAATCCGGTGAATTTATTTAAAAGTTGAAATTATATCATTATTATTATTGTTATAAAAAATATTATATTGGGTGTAACATCGACAATTACACCGCCGCGTTAGAAGCGACACAACACATATCGTAATTATCCATTAATAAGTGAACCTCACAAAAATTCATAACTAGCTAATTATTATTATGTAATACACTATTTTTCTTATATTCAAGTCAAGCAAGCATGGCTCATTGAATACAGTTGCATCTTTTGGTAAAACACAGCTGGTAGAGAAAAGTTGATTAATACAACAACTAATAAATGGCTTAGCAGTTACCACTAATTCCTGTCCCCTGGGCCATGACAAACCTCTGTAACAATATAACAAATCAAATTTACACACATATTGCATGATGATTCAAATAAATCATCCCTTCCAAACATTGAAGACAATTTAATAGGTTCACAATTTGATGTACTAATCATCACCATTGGTCCGTCCTTCCCACTTTGCATTCAAGCTCAACACCAAGAGAAATAGACAATCGCCTCCTCCTCTACTGGAGCTGTTTTCCTTTTCCTTTTCCTAGTGGTTTCTGTGATATGCGGGGGAACCATGAACTATGACTTCTGCAAAAGTACTCTCGATATTAACTCCCAAAGCTACTAGCATCATTGAGCTCGGGATCATCGCTGTCCTCTCAACAAAAGCACAAGCCAGAGTGAACAAATATGTCATTAATGAGCTCCTCCCTAAGGAAACAGATCCCATGTTGCAAAATGAACTTTTGCATACTGTCTCGATAATTACAGACTAGTTTTGGGTAAGTTGAACAGTGCCTACCGATTATCTGACAAAAAAGACAACAAGTGAATATGACTAAATTGGTGACTGATGCGATGAAGATGACAGTTAAATGTGAAGAAATCTTCAACAAACCACCAACTCATCCATCTCTATTCTCTAATGACGGACAATAGTCAGAAACTGATCTGGCTCAACCATATTGCACTCGCTGTGCTTTATGTTCTTGATGGGTGATTGATATACGGGGATGAGTACAGAATATAACTGATCTTAATGGAAGATAAATTATTTGTAATTGTGATATGCTCAATGGTGGATTTTATTACTGAATCTAATCACATATATTGATAGCCATACAAGATACATACAATAGAAGAAATGTAATTTTGATAACAGATCAAGTATAATGCAAACTAGACTTCTGGAAAATCACCTTCAAAAATATCAGCAGACATCTCTCTACTAGTTTTTTAACTTCTTACATAATTTCAACATAAAAAGTGTTTCCAAAAAACACGCTTTCAATAGAAAACCTATAGAGCATCTTTTGCGATGTAAAAAACAGTCTGCAATGCAAACGTGTAGATTAATACGACGACTGTAGATTAAGATATAAAATTGGAAAGAAAGCATAATTCAACAAAAAGCTAGAAATAATTGTAGTTTGGTTGTTGATCCCATCTAACCACTGGCCAAAAAACCCACCCTCATCCTAATAATACAAATTCAGAGCCCAAAAGCATCCACTCCAGCCCTCCTCCCATACATGTAGATGTTAGCTCATCCCCAACTTGTTCCTTCCTCTTATTCTATCAACAGTATACAACGACTAATTCAGGAGAACCACCTGGCTTTATTATCAAGGGCTTTGTGTAATAATGGTATTCAAAAGAAATTGGAAGGAGCATTGCAATCCAAAATGCAAGCCATCTAAGTTTTCTTTTTACAACCATATGTTACCTTGGCCAGAAGGCAATCTTTTTATCATCCCATTGACAACATTTTCAACTTATCAGTTAAAAGCACCACATGGTTCTTGGGTGGATAAAACTTAAACGTGGTATCTCACAAGCTTCTTGCTAAAACTCTGTCCAAAATAATTTGGAAATCCACATTTGTGTTCATGCTTGAAATAGTCACATCAGACATCAAAACCAAAACATGAAATTCAAACTATGTAAATGTAATGGAACAACTATTTTCACTGACATTCCCCCAAGCGCACCAGCATGAATTATACAAAGAATGAAGGAGAAACAAATCCAATATGCAAAGCTAAGTATATTATCAAGCACAGTACATGTGAAAAGGGAAAAAAATGAAGAAAAGACTAATCTCAAAAGCAATAATCTTTGTTTTCTTGCTAGTGTGAATTGATGTCTGAACACACCAAAACTGATGGTAATAAGATGATGGAAATTCCATCTATACTCTAGCCTATGTGCAACCATACAAAGTTAAACAGAACCAAACCATCAAGTGTGATGACCCACTAAGCCCGGAATTACCAGATAACATGAATTAGCATGCAGAACAAAGGAGAATCTATTTAAATACAAGTCAACAGCATTAAGTGTTTTATTATAGCTAAAGGTTACCTTGTCAGCAATGTTGTTTGATAGCCAATCCAGTCCCTCGTATAGCCCTTCTCTAGATATGGCACTTGTGTTATGGATATGCCTATTAGGTTTACAGCAGTATTAGATGCGTGTGTGTGGAAAGGCGAGGGAGGGAGAGACATGGTTATATTTTTTACCAGCATCGCTGTCCGAGAGAATGAAGGCCAAGCTTATCAGTGATCTCAGCAGCAGTCATCGCATTGGGAAGATCTTGCTTGTTTGCAAACACAAGCAACTTAGCATCTATTAATTCATCCTGTGGACAAATGAACAGATAGTACCAACAAAATGAAATATTTCAGAATGGAGTTACCTCATTATACAATGAAATTTCCCCCTCACAACATTTTCTTTTCTTTTCTTTTTTTCTGAATCTTATTTACTGATTACCTTCCATTACAATCTATATTTGGCAAATTCAAGTAACAATTAACAAAGCATTGTAGTACCTCATTCAACATCCAGTTTAGCTCATCCCTTTTTTTTTTTTTAAAGAAACAAATCAACACTTTTATTCCATTACCAAATTTTACAATCAATGAAACAAGCAGACATTCCTGCCTTTACAACTTGCTAATCAACAAATACAAAAAAATCAAGAAAATACAATTTTCTTTCGTAAAGTTCTACGCCTCTGCTTGTTATGCATCAGTAATATCTTGGCAGGAATAGGAATATCCATGGCAGTAGTAAAGTCTGAAGAGCATTCACACTGGACTGCCCAAATCAGCCAGCGTATTACCCTCTGTACACATGCACCAGACTGAATTTCAGTTAGCTCATCCTTGCCTCGACTATACGATCTCGAACGTTGCTATCGACTACAAAGATCAGCCCTTGTGTGTCCTTGAAGTAGAACCTCCACAAACGTTTACCCTGGAAACCGCTCAAAACAACATTGGAAATTATAGAATTATTTCCTTAAAAAAACATATCTAAACAAAAATTAGAGGATTTTGAGTAAATACAACAAACAAAAATTAGATGATTTTTAGAAAATACGTAAGTACAGTATAGTTCTCAGTTCAACTTGGGAACAGATTCAACGTATGTCCAAATAAATACACATACGGGGGGTGTGTGTGTGTGTGTGTACATTTATCAAATGAGGAATGAACAAATATGTCAGCAAAAATGTAAATCATCAATCGCCACACCATAAGGAATTAAAAAAATGCAACCAAAGCATATAGAGCTTATGATCTGATTACATGTGCTTAGCTTTCATAGTACACTGTCATGAGCATATGTCAAATAGATACTACGCAATATTGACCACATTATTGTTGGCCTTTCTTTGTGAACTCTAAAAAAAGACAGAAAGACATGGTGGCCAAGGTAAATCTGGTATATGATGATGCTCAGTGGTGCCAAGAGAATGTCACTTTAGAAATGCAAGTGCTCGCCAGTTTCCCAACAGAGGAATATATATGCACACTCATTTTGCATGCCAACATACACCGCATTCAGGAACAAGTTGAGAAAGGCAAAAAAAGAGCCACAACTTTTGGATGCCTTTACTTCGTGACTTTAAGGAAGACTGAAAGCCAAGGTGGCTTTGATAGCTTATGATAGTGTTGAGTGCTGATACAGAGCACGATCAGTAACAGACAATCATGTATGTATGTATGTATGCGCATACATGTATTTTGTTAGTGAAGGCGACATCTTCTCATGTATGTATAAGCCATGAACTAGATGAACCAACCAGGGACATGTCTAATAGCGACTCGACTACAGTATATCCAAGTTTAAAATGACATCAATTTATCACACTGGCATAATCTGGCACCGCACCGGCCACGAGCTATAATAGGGGCATTTTATTACAAGGATACGTTCTATAAAATTGAGAAATAAAACAATTGCTTACATTGTTCTGATGACTAATATCCCATACAGTAAAGCAAATTTTGTTGTACTCAACAGTCTCCACAATAAATCCTGCCAATAGTTAAACACATATGATCGAAAAAAGAATAAACAATGTCCACAAATAAAAAATTGTGGTTACCCTCAAAGAGATCATGTTACTTATGTCCCACAACAAACATGCAAGGGGTATTATTTCAGTTGCCTCGTAAACCAAGTTAACAATGTTAATGGATGTGTGCATTTTGTAAGGTACTTGATTCTAAATCATACGATCTGAGGAAAAATTTCCATGCAGATTGCAATGTCTTTGATGTTTATTTAGAAATGAGAAATGCGTTTCAGAAGTGCAGAGATTCTTGCATCTACATACAAAGCCATCATGACCAAAACCTCATCAATCTCATACAGTCCAAAGTTTTGTTAAAGGCACATGAGATAAGGTCTTCCAATCTAAGCCTCAAGGGCATTGTCCACTGTCTTCAAGCAGTAATAATCTATCACAAGAAAATGATTGAATTTGACAGTTATCAGCATACCGATGGTAAGGATGGTGGTGACATTTTACCCAACTTGAGCGTATACAAAATTTGTTGTTTTACCAGCAGCGTCAAGACCAACCATAAGAAGGCGAGCTTCTTTCTTAGCAAACAGGCGACTAAAAAGCTTCGTGAAAGACAGCCCCATCGTTAGATCGTGTATCATTTGGGTCAAAATTACCATCATTGACCATAGTAGGAGATAAATTCACTTGCGTGCGAAATTTAAAATATATCAGCAAACCACCTAGAAAGAGCTCAGAGTAAAAAATTTATTTGGAACCAGTGGTAGTGCTTCAACAAATCAAAATAAAATGAGAACTGAACTTTATTCAGGACAAAAAAAAAATCATTAAGAAGAAGATGAGAAACAGCAAAATCACAGGAGGTAATTAAATGTAAAGTATATGAAGAGATTCACATTTACAATCCAATTATAGCAAAACCTTCTCTACCTCCCAGCATATCATATCCTAATTGCAAAGCAGAAATACAATTTTAGGTCAACAGACAAGCAAGTGCCTCCATAACAATGGAACAAACCACTAAGCAACAAAGCTTTATCAGCGGGCTTAATGTTTAATGGCATTGAATAATGTCATCGAAACCACCCAGTTTTTTGATCGAAAGTGTACATGGGAATGAGTTTGAACCAAGTAAATTCAAAATGTTTTTTTCCATGTAACTTGTGAAAACTCTTCGTTTACCCAAAAAATAAAATAAAAACTATTCCAGTAACAAAAGAAATGGAGGAAAGAGAAAAGGGACTCACGATGTGATCGGCAGTCTGAGAGAATCGGGAATGGGAGATCAGGAAATTGAAATGGATGGAGCAGTCACCACCACCAGTGTAACAAGTACAAAAGATTGGAGGAAGAAAAGCGAAGGGGTCTGTCTACATATATACATACGTAAGGCATTGTAGGAAACCCAATCCAAGAAATGAAATGATGAAGCAAGCCTATATTTTAAATTTGGAGGGAATGAAATAGTCCAGTCCATCCCATTCTCCATCCACCGCTGTTAGAAACAGAACAATTCTTGGCGACCAAGTATCGGGGATTGGAAATATTACACTAGACCCTTTAAATTATGCCAATTATTCCCCTAAACTCCCTAATATTTAAAATATTACATAAAATCTCCTAAACTTTATATGCTCATAACACATAGACCCCCTCAAGTTTAAAACATGTAATATGTAGAGGGTATATATATAATACGGTATTTCAAATATAAAAAGTCTAAATAATTAAGTCACAAACTTTAAAGAAATTTGTGTAATTTTTCCTTTCTGTTTTTTTATTGGGTCATTCTTGTTATAGTGAAACAACGTCCCACCCAACTGAAGCGTTTCAATTCTTGACCTGGCATCCCATTTCCGCCCAGCTGTTTTTTTTTTTTTTTCAATGGAAGTTGTTGTTGATCATTCACAGAAAAATGTCTCCACCACCGCCACCGGCAGCAGCAGTGTAACAGAAATACTTAAAGTTTCAAATCCATTTATAAATAAATGGGTTGGGTATTTATATTAATTAATATGAATTCTAAATGAATTGGGTAATATGATTCATTGTAATTAAGCAGGTTAATATAGATTATAAATGAATACCCATTGGGTTGAACAATTATTTTTTTATTAAATAGTACAAGTAATAAAATTAAATAAATGTATACCCATAACCCATGGGTTGACCCACAACCCATAGATCGACCCATGACCCACAATTGACCTCGACCTATTGTGCGTAATTTTTTGATTAAATGTGCTTTAGTTTTTGTGTTAATATATGTGTGTATATTTTTGGTGTATTAGTGTGTATTTTAACGTATTAATATGTATATTTTTAATGTATTAATTTGTATTTATTTTGGTGTATCTATGTGTATATGTTTGTATTTTGGTGTACTACTAATATATGTGTGTATTTTGATGTATTAATGTGTCTATTAAGAATTTTAATTATTTTATGGGTTAATCGATTTAACCCAACCCATCATAACTCATTTACTATGTGAATAAAAAATAAATTGAATTTATTTTAACCCAATCCAATTTAACCCAACTCACCCGTTCTAGTAATACTCGTCTCTGTGCGGGTGTTTTGGAGGGTATTTTTGATTTTCGGTACACTTTATTTTACTTTTGGGCTCCTAAGAGAAAGAGAAATTCTTAACTATTTTAGATAACCTCTCCACAAAATTTGATTCCAATGTATTTGACTGGCTATTTTCCATAAATAACCCATTCTTCCCTTGCTATTTCTTCCCTCTCCATTCTTCCCACAAAGCTCATTTTTTCTAGCTAGCCTCTCTACAAAAGCTCATTTTTGTGCCAATTTCGTCTCTTCATAGCACCCCCAAATTCCTGACTCTCTCACAAAAGCTCCATAGCACCCCGATTTCGTCTTCATCATCGCACAGAAGGTTCATCGTCCACCCGAGTATGGAGTTTCTCTCTCACACACACACAACAAAAAAAACTGTGTATTTATACCACTGAAAATCCACCTAAACCCAAAACCCACCAAAAATCACTGAAATTCCATCAAAAAAACCCATGGAAAACACACAAAAACCCCACTGAAAATCCATTGAAATTCCACCAAAAAAACCCACTAAAATCCTACCAAAAATCCATTGAATTCCCACCGAAAAACCCATGAAATCCCACCCAAAAAACCATGATCAAACCCACTAAAACTAGAATGATTATGTGGTTTGCATACCTGGTTTATTATTCTCTGGATCCAAATGCCGATAGCAAATCTAGAAGAAAAATTCTTTAATTTGTTATGTTGCGGTAAAAATTTGGTTTTCTAATAGATTTTCTTGATTGTTTGTTTCTGCATTTGGGTAACGTGTAAATTGTAATTAAAGTTAGTTGAAATAATTATTAAATAAAGAGTGTCGATGGGTGAATCAATAGAAGTTGTTCAGAGTTAATAAAAAATGTTATTTTGATTAGTTAAGTTTAGTATCCATGGAGTTGCTTTGGTAATTTATCCAAAGGACATTCTGACACCAAAATACTAAAATGCCCCAAAAAATGTTACCAAATACATGGTAACATATTCACATTCACATATAAACAATGACATATTCACATTAACATGATCACTCTGACCTAAAAATAATGAAAAAATATCAAAAAAATAATTATATCATACCATAAAATAACAGTAATAAATATACAATAACATATCAAATATTGTCCAATTAAACATTTAAAATATGGGATGTACGATCTCTTGGGACTCGGTCTATGATGACCTAAAAGAGCGATGAAGCAAAGGAAAATCAAGTTTGACTTTTTCCTATCAATCAGTGGTTCAAAAATTGTGAGAAAAAATATAGATGCATAGTGGCAATTTTTTATGCAGCAGTGGAAGATTAGGACCCCCAAGGCCCTATTAATGGATAGGATAGGGTTAATAATCGAACTAGCCTTTAAACTTTTTTTTTCTTTTTTTTTTTGTAGTAGTAGTTTTTAATTGCTCTGCTGTTATTGACATGTAAATTAAAGTCCTATCGTCAAGTAATATGACAGGTAGGTGTAAAGTTTTTTCAATTTATTGTTTCACTTATTCATAATTTTTATTCACAATTTGCAGTTATATATACACATATTTGTGTTGATTATTGCTTTACTTCGGTGTGTTTGGTTGCTGGTGAATTGCTGGAAAATTAAAAAAAAAAAAAGAAGAAGAAAAGAAAAGAGTAATCTCGAAAATAATCATCTTTGTGCTTTATTGCCACAGTATGAACTAATATCTAAAACACCAAAAGGGATGATAATAAAATGATGGAGATTACATCTATAGACTATACATACTCCAGACAATGTGCAACCATACAAAGTTAAACAGAACCAATCCAAAAAGAGTGATCACCCACTAAGCCTGCAATTACCAAATAAAATGAATTAACATGCAGAACAAAGGAGATCAAAAAACTATGGGTACATGGTTAAAGCTTACCTTGTTAGAAATTTTGTTTGAAAGCCAATCCAGTCCCTCATATAGCCCTTCTCCAGAAGTGGCACATGTGGTCTGGATATACCTGCAAGATCAGATTATGTATGTGTGTGATGCAGAAAAGGAGTGAAGCAAAGGGGAGGAGGCATGTCTATCCATATTACCAGTGTCGCTGTCGAAGAGAATGAAGGTCAAGCTTATCACTGATCTCACCAGCATTCATCGCATTGGGAAGATCTTGCTTGTTTGCAAACACAAGCAACACAACATCCCTTAATTCATCCTGCAGACAAATAAAGAGAGATGGTACCAACAAAATAAAATATCTCTTGCGTCCATTATTCTGTAAGTTCAAGTAACAAAGCATTGTAGCTAGTACCTCACTCAACAACCTATGCAGAGTTTCTCTGGCGTCGACCACACGGTCTCGGTCATTGCTATCGACCACAAAGATAAGCCCTTGTGTGTGTTGGGGAAGTAGAACCTCGACAAACCTCTAATCTGAAACCCGTCAAACCAATATCGAGAATTATAAAAAAGTACAAGCACATCCAAACACAACTTAGAATATTATGAGTTTGACAAAGTAATATTGCTTACCAGGTCATAACCACCAATATCAAATACAACAAAGTTAATGTTGTTGTACTCAACAGTCTCCACATTAAATCCTGCCAGTAATTAAACATATATGATATCACTTGTCTTGTGAAAGGCACATGACACACTTCAACTTCATATTTGTACAAAGCTATAGAAAATGATTGTCAATTGACAGCATACCGATGGTAGGGGTAGGGGTAGTTGTGCCAACTTCACCCGACTTGAGCTTGTACATAATTGTGGTTTTACCAGCAATGCTAAGACCAACCAGAAGAATCTGAATTTCTCTCTTTAAAAACAGGCGACCGAAAAGCTTGGTGAAACACAGCCCCATCTTAAGCACACCAACAATCCCAAGTGAAGGCAGCAGCATATCATTGGAATCAAATTTATCATCACTAATATATAAGCTCCTAAGCCAGGGGGTTTCAGAGACAATGAAATGGAGGAGACAGAAAAGTAAGACTCACCAAATTGAAATTGACCACTCCCAGCTCCACCGCTGCCGCCACCACCACCAGTGTAAGACACCAGAGATTGGAGGATGAAGAGCGAAGGGTATAGATCTACATATATAAAGGCCTTGCAAGAACTCCAGTGAGTCAACGATTGGTTGGCCGATACTTAAATTTGAAGTGAATAATAAAATATTCCACCACCCCATCCCCATGTGACCAAGTATTAGGGATTGATGGATCATATCACCAATCAGCATAAACTATAATTCATTCTTTTTTTTTGCTTTTAATTTCACTTATTTATATTGCTGCCCGCCCAATGATCAACGAGGGAGGGATTGATGATGAATGAGTGAATGTTGAGCACATCTTCCTAAGTCAACAGAGCATCAGGCAAGAAAACTCCTTTTTGGGACCTTTATTAAACCCAATATCGACTCTACTCTATTGTATCTCCATAACTTTCCGACCAAAGATTTGACTAGGAGGATTCAGATCGAAATTCAAAGCCCATTCATTTTTTTTTTTTTGGTAATAAGAAATATGTCGCTTGTATCGACCAGAAAAACTTGGAACCCTTAACCTTCAAAAGACAAGGAATACTATTGGACCCTCTCAAAGATGCTAATTGATCAAAATCTACGGACAGAATTGCTCTTGTATGGCCTTGCAAACTACATGAAATTTCCATGCCCCACAAAAATGTCCATGAAAACTCCATGCTCTTTTAGGGTGAAATTGCTCATTTACAAATAATCTCACATTTACACCGACAGATAAGAAATGAAGAGCTGAAATTCCAATGGCAGCATACGATTGCCTCATACAAAACATAAAATGACCCGATTCATGTTTGATACCCAACATTAATCGTACAAATCATGAAAGAGTAGACAATCCAATATGCAAAGCTATGTATATTATAAAAGCACAGTAAATGTGAGAAGGGGAAAAAAAGAAGAAAGAGTAATTTCAAAAGTAACCATCTTTGTGCTTTATTGCCACA
>CAUOFW020006287.1:0-24468 GCA_963454935.2 Ilex paraguariensis | reverse complement strand
CAAAATTCGGACCCTTGGCTTTCATCCCAACAAAATACAATTTTTCACAGAAAATAATCTAATCTGAGTCTCCTTCTATATCCGTGTAGTTAGAACAACTAGTGACTCCCCAATTTCCTCTCACACATATTGGTTAAGCAAAGTACCAGAATAGCATGGCGTCTCAAGGTAATTTTTACTCAGCCCATTCACTATCTAGTCTAATCGATCGAGTGCACGATTGAAAATTGGTTCAGAACACTAATTATATCTTTTCTCGTGAAAGACTCTACCATACTTTTTATAGGCACCAAGCCTTTTGGCACGACGGCGTTTAGCAAAAGTGTTTCTGCCATAGGGGGATTTCGCTTGCTCTTCTCGGATCTCATTCTTTTTTATAATTCTTGCTTTTCTCATGATCACAGCATGCACATCAGATGAAAAAGTGCACAAAAATCCCAGACTAAATCAAAAAAGTTTAACATCCATACTTTCTACACTTTAAGACTCACTATCTGGTTCTTTAACGTCTGTCAGTCACAAAGATGATTAAAGCTACTCACAGACATAATCATTAATTTGTACAAAATACAAAGCAAGGCAAACAATATGATCAAAAATTGCAACAACAACAACAAATACAAAAAATTTACGGGCACAAAATATGAACTATTCTCACCCCCCAACCTAAACTGAACATTGTCCCCAATGTTTCAAATTTAACGATATGTTGAGCTTGGAGATGAGGTTGAAAGGTAGAGATCTGTTCATCTACCAAATCCTACAAGCAAAAATACACAAATCAATCATCTCTACACAGATCTGGATTTTTGCTAGGATAAAAACCCTTGATTTTTAGTGCAAACAGAAGAAGAAAAGCCATTTATAAATAGAGTAAACACATGCAGATCATGAGACAAAGGATTGGGTCTTCAGGTAATATGGTCATGGAACTGTTAGGAGTTCGGTCGCCTTTATAGAGGATCACTAACAGTGAAGAAGAAGAAAGAAAGAAAGAAAGAAAGAAAGAAAAAGGGAAAGACGGTGGGGAAAAGAAAAAAAAAGGGTGGGGGCCTTATAAAGGCATTCCCGTGGGTCGGGTTTGATCGGATTTTTCCTGATCTGACCCCTTTTTGTGTCGGTGGGCACTAATCTCGGAGGGATATTTTGGATTCATTAAAAGAATGGTCTCCACATTTTTCAAAAAATTCTCCAAAAATGGTTTCAACCGCTAACCATTAACAGTAAAGATGTTACTGTTCGATGGGTTTTCCACTTTTATTGCTCCACGTCCAAGCACCTTTTTGACAATATAAGGCCCAGTCCATCTTGATCTTAACTTACTAGGAAAGAGGCGAAGTCTTGAATTAAACAACAAGACTTTTTGAGAAGGTTCAAAAAACTTCTGCGCAATATTTTTGTCATGAAAAATTTTCATCCTAGATTTCGAAATTTTAGCATTCTCATATGCTTCATTTCTCAATTCCTCCAATTCGTTCATTTGTAGTTTTCTTGAAAGTCCGGCCTTATCTGGGTCATTGTTCATTGCTTTAATGGTCCAATATGCCCTATGCTCCAGTTCGACAGGTAGGTGACAAAACTTGTCATAGACTAATCGATAAGGAGATATGCCCAAAATAATTTTAAACGTAGTGTGATATGCCCAAAGTGTATCAGTTAGTCTTGATGACTAATCTTTGCGGTCTAGATTTACCCATTTTTTCTAAAATTAATTTGACCTCCCGATTAGCCAATTCAGCCTGTCCACTAGTCTATAGATGATAAGGGGTTGCAATTTTGTGAAAAATCAAATATTTTTTCATCAGATTTCAGAAAGGGCAATTGCAAAAATGAGCACCCCCATCACTTGTGATTGATTTAGGAATTCCAAACTGAGACAAAATATTTTCTTTTAGAAATTTGAACATTGTTTGGTAATCATTATTCTGACATGAAATTGCTTCAACCCATTTGAATATATAGTCTACGGCCACAAAAATGTATAGATAGCCAAAGGAAGTGGGAATGGTCCCATAAAATCAATGCCCCAACAATGAAAATTTTAAATCACAAAAATTGGGTTTAAGGGCATCATGTTTCTTTTTTAAATGCTTCCCAACCTTTGGCGTCTATCGAAAATTAAACAAAAAGCAAGGACATCTTTGAAAAGTGTGGGCCAATAAAATCCACACTGCAAGATTTTTGAAGTGATTTTTCTTAAGGAGAAGTGGCCACCACATGCTTCAGAATGGCAAAATGATATTACCTATCTGCTTTCATGAGTGGGGATGTAGAGTCTTATGATCTGATCCTTACAGTACTTGAATATGGATGGATCCTCCCAAAAGAAGTTGTGAACCTCCCTCAGAAATTTCTTTCTGTCCATCATTGTAAAGGATGGAGGGAAAGTACCCGTGGCAAGAAAGTTAGCAATATCAGCGTACCATGGTGTCTCCTCGATGGTGAACAGTTGTTCATCGGGAAAATTTTAATTGATTGGTACTCCATCTTCCTGAAAGTCATATGTTAATCTGGAAAGATGATTTGCCACCACATTCTCAAAGCCCTTCTTATCCTTAATGACTAGATCAAACTCTTGGAGTAAGAGTATCCTTCTTAAGAGCATTGGCTTGGCATCCTTCTTTGTGAGCAAAAATTTCAGTGTTGCATGGTCAGTAAATACAACAACAGAAGAACCAATGAGATAAGAACAAAATTTCTCCAAAGCAAAAGTACAGCAAGAAATTCTTTTTTAGTGGTGGAGTAATTCATTTGGGCTTCATTCTAAGTCCTGCTTGCATAGTAAATAAATTATGGTTTCTTATCTTTTCGTTGCCCCAATTCAACACCTATAGCATAATCACTAGCATCACACATTAGTTCAAATGGTAGGGTCTAGTCAGGGGGTTGCATGATTAGAGCAGAATTTAGCATGCCTTTGAGTTTGTCAAAAGCATTATGGCATTACTCCACACAAAATTTACATCCTAACTCAGGAGATGATACATGGGTTTAGCTATGGTACTGAAATCTTTTTATGAATCTCCTGTAAAACTCTGCATGTCCCAGAAATGATCAGACATCCTTTATAGTCTTTGGAACAGGCAGATTTCTAATTAGATCTATTTTTGCCTTGTCTACTTTTATGCCCTCAGATGACACAATGTGACCTAAGACAATGCCTTGTATTACCATGAAATGACATTTCTCCTAATTAAGTACCAGATTGGCTTCTGGAAACCTTATCAACACCTTTTCTAGATTGGCCAGACACAAATCAAACGAGTCACCATAGATAGAGAAGTCATCCATGAATACTTCCAAAAATTTCTTGACCATATCACTGAACAAGCTTAGCATGCATCTTTGGAATGTTACAGGAGCGTTACAAAGTCCAAATGACATCCTTTTGAATGCAAAAGTGTCAAAGAGGCATGTGAATGTGATTTTCTCCTGATCATTGAGTGCTATCTCAATTTGATTGTACCCGAAATACCCATCCAAGAAACAGTAAAATTCATGGCCTACAATTCTCTCTAGAACCTAATCAAGAAAGGGAAGAGGGACGACTCTAGTTGGCACTAGTTCATTGACATCATTTTTGACCACTGTGACCTCAAATTTTTTGGGCACAAATTGGATTGGACTAACCCATTTACTATTGAAGGTGGGAAAGATTATCCTTGCATCCAAGAGATTAAGCACTTCCATTCTCACAACTTACTTCATGTGAGGGTTCAGTCGTCGCTGCATTTGACGAGAGGGTTTTGAATCCTCTTCCAAGTATATATCATGATTGCAGATTAATGGGCTTATACCTTTCAAGTCAGCAATGGTCCATCCAATGGTACTTTTATGGATTTTAAGAACTTCAATCAGTTTAGACTCTGGCAAGTCTATGAGCTTAGATGAAATTACCACTAGGTATGACTCATCCTCTCCTAGGAATGCATATTTGAGGTCAGATGAGAGAGGTTTCAGTTCAGGCTTTGGTGGCCTGACACTTAATGAGAGTGGTTTTGTGCCACTTGGTGAAAGTTCCTCAAATTTTGGGGCCCATATATCAACAGCATGAGTGGGGCAATTCTTTAGATCATCATCTATTGTCTCAGATGTAATGGATTCTAACAAAGAAAGTTTAGTGCGATTTTCACAAAATGTGTAATTCAGATGTTCCTGAACCATTGACTTAATGGAATTTATTTCTCTTTCTTCTTTGTCCTCTCCTGGATGTTTAGCAACATTGAAAATATTCAGCTCAAGAGTCATTTACTCAAAGGTTAATTTTATGACCTCATTCCTGCAATTGATTAGTGCATTTGAAGTTGCTAAAAAGGGTCAACCAAGAATGATGAGAATTGGGTTCTATGAATGTTTTGATGGCTGAGTATCTAGAACGATGAAGTCAACAGGGAATACGAAGTTGTCCTATTGGGCAAGTACATCTTCGACAATGCTCCTAGGGACTTTGAAAGATCTGTCTGCAAATTGGAGTGTAACACTGATGGGTTTGAGTTCACCTAGACCCAACTGTTGGTAAACAAAGAATAGGAGCAAATTGACACTTGCTCCAAGGTCTAACAGTGCTTGTTTAATTTTGAAGTTTCCAATGACACACGACACGGTTGGACACCCAAAGTCTTTGTATTTTGGAGGGATTTTGTGTTAAAGCAAGGCACTGACATGTTCTGTCAAGAAAGCTCTCTTGTGGACATTTTGGCTTCTCTTGACTATGCACAAGTCTTTTAGAAACTTGGCATAAGAAGGAACTTGTTTGATTGCATCCAGAAGTGGGATGTTGTTCTTTACTTGCTTGAAAAGCTTGTAAATTTCTGGCTGATTATTCCACTTTTATACTGTTTTGAGTCTATAAGAAAAAGAAGTAGGAATAGGACACAAGGGTTCCTTTTCTTTTGATGGTTTTGGGTCTTGTTCAATCACAAGTTCAAGCTCCTCCTTAATTACAAGTTCAGGCTCTATTAGCTCAGGTTCAACTGGTTCAGGCTAAATTGGCAAGTTAACTGGAATTGACCCAAGTTTTGGCTTGGGAATTAGCATGTTTCTAATGGTCTTGTCAATCACCTTACCACTTCTTAATGTAGTGACAACTTGGGCTTGGTCTTGTGGAGTTTTCATGATTGTGGGATTTTCCATCTGGAATTGGCTTTGTGGTGATTTTGGTTGGGCGAGAAACTTGCACTTTTCATGTGTGGTCATAGATTGGGTCAATCTTTGGATGTGACTTTTGAGATCCTCGAAGGATTAAGTGGTCTGAATTTTGAATTCAATAAAAGCCTGAGTGGAACTATTTTTATAGTTCATTTGGCTGTGCATAAACTAATTCAGGGTATCCTCAAGGCTCCTCTTTTATGGTGGTTGGTATGGTTGATATGCGGGAGGTCCTTGAGGTGATGGGTGCGAACCTTGTTGTTGATTCATGGCAGTTAGTTATGTGTTTTTCCAACTGAAGTTTGGGTGGGTCCACCACCCTGGATTGTATGTTTCAGAGTACGGGTTGGAATAAGGCTTGTTGAAGTTGGAAATGACATTTGTTTGTTCCAACAAAACCTCCTTGAATGCCGAAATGGTTGGACACTCCCCAGTTGGGTGTCCTGTCAGTATACAAATCTCACACACTTGTTCAGTGTGGGGGGCCAACATCAACTTGATGAACCTTTTTCATCTCTAAAGCTTCAAGCTTTCGAGATAGGGTGGACATTTTTGTTCTTAGGTCATCATCATCTCTCAAGATAGACTTACCCCCTTAGGAAGTAGATGATTTGGCTTCAACAATAGTAAGGGAGGCTGAGTCCCACATCTAAGAACTGTCAGATATGGTATCAAAAAAATTGAATGCCTCCTCCGAACTCTTGCTCATAAACTCTCCTTGAACCATCATTTCGACAAATTGACGTAGTCTAGTGGGCAAGGATTCATAGAAAAATCCTACCAAAGTCCAATTCTCAAAAGCATGGTGCGGGCAGGACTGGAGTAGATCTTTGAATCTCTCAACTTTGGTAAAATATTTCTCCTTCTTTGACTGAAAAATTCATGATTTGCCTTTTCAATGCATTAGTGCGGTTTAGAGGAAAAACTTTCTAAAAAATTCATTTTATAGTGCCCGCCAATCAGGTATTGAAAGAGTTTTTAAAGAATTTAGCCATTGCTTAGCTTTATCATTTAGAGAAAATGAAAAAAAGTTTCATTTTGGCTAGCTCAGAATTGTCTTGAAAGGTTCCACATACTTCCTCAAATTTTTATATGTATAGATATGGTTTTCTGTTTCAAGTCCATGGAATTAAGAGAGTAGTTAAAATGTCCCCATCTTTAAAGTAAAGAGGGGTGCATCTTCAGGAAAGATAAAACAAGAGGGGACACTATTTTTTGTGAGATTTAAGTAATCCTACAAGGTTCGAATGTTAGGCACTTCCCTCTTTCCACCAGAACTTCTTCTTTTCTCTCATCATTTGTCATTCTACTTTCACAAGAATCTGCTATTGATTTAGGTGAAGGTGGTTCAGGTTGATTCACAAACCCAAAAGATTCTGCTGACAAATTTTGATAGTGAGAAGCATCCTCAGACATAAAAATAATTAAAATAAATTTATACACAGTAAAGCAAATATCTATACAACAAGAAAGGTATTTTCACCTTTTACCTTAAAAACACTTTTTATGGTTCCTCGGTAACAGCGCCAAAAATTTGGTTTGATCCGAAATGTGTAAACCCAAGTGCAGGCGGTCAAGCTGTAGTAATAATTCGGTTAAGTCCAGAGTCGAATCCACAAGGAACTATGATTAGTGTTTTGAAGTAGCAGTCATAGAGACCAAGTAACTGAAAACCTTGAGAGTTTGAAGTTATAGGATTTCCTAAATAGAATATAAGATTCTTTCCAAGAGTTTTCTAGACAAAATATAAGATAAATTCAAATGTAAAATAGTCATCCTTTAGCTCAAGAATCAGAACATGTAGTTAATCATCTGATTTATTATACTTGTGTTTTATAACTCAATTAACTCCCTTGTCAACAGCAAGTTAATTGGAAGATAAAGATGGACTGTGAGAATTAAGCACACGATTCTGATGCCTTTCTAGAAGTTTACAAGAATTGTTTGTGCCAAGACTCAACCTCGTCTACAAACAAGCAAGTGTTTCTACAATACATCCAACAATAGCATTAATGTTCCATTCTTTAGATAAAGCACAATGATGGTGAAGATTGAAATGTTATCATGAAGATCTAGCCGAGATACTTGTCTTGAACTAACGAGCCTTTCTATGCAAGAGTCATCCATGACATAGAAAGATCTCTCGGTTATACAAAGTACCTTAGTTTTGCTAGATACATTCAATCATTCAATGAGCAAGTGAAATATAAAGCATTAAAGCATAAAAGAAATGCTCAAATATAACTTCCGAATAATTTATACATATTCATCACCTCTTAGTAAAGAGTGAATGAGGAATTACTCACTCTTCATGGCTTTGAAAAGGTTAGAAAAGAGAGTGATATGCATCCCTCCAAGTAGAGAACTTACAAGGTAAAGTACAATTAGCGAAGAGCCTATTTTTAACAAAGAATGAGTGAATCACGTTCCACCCTTCATGGCTTTGGTAAAGCTCTTGAAAAGTAGAAGAGTTTCACTCTTCTAAGAAGGAAGGACGCTCAAGCAATGAAAGTGAAAGACATGAACAAAATAAGTAGAAGAAAGCTAGTCACAGTTAGAGGGTGGCTTCCTCAACCATGAAATAGAGGGATGCTTCCTCAACCAACATATGAACTAACTCCCTTGATACAAGCAAATATAACACACATCTAACTACATGAGTGGGAGTCCAAGCCTCCATTAAACTCTTGACTAGTTCTTGGTGTAGTCCAAGCCATACAAACCAAGTTCTAGCCTTTTTCAAGAACTATCCTCCCCCCCCCCCTCAAAGGCTCTCCCAATGGGAATATTTATAGGCAAGGAGGAGGGGGAGACAAGGGAGTGTGAAGGAATAGTGTATGCAGCCCAAGTCCAAGTGAAAAGCCAACTACTCTGCAACCTACTTGTGGTGGACGTTTGAATGTGAGTTGGCGTTCGAACGTTTTCTCTATTTTTCCCTATGGGCATTCGAACGTTTCTGCTATCTTTGCTTTGTGAGCATTCAAACGCCAGATAGGGCCTAACCTTCTCACTCAAGTGATCTGTACTCTTCTGTGGAGACCTATTTCCACACTCTATGCATATCTTGGTGTCTTACACTCATCACCCAGTGTTCAATCAACTCAAGTGGACATTTGAATGTAAGTTGGTGTTCGAATGTGGCACTCAAGTACGTCAGAGTCTTCTTTCTTGGCTACAACATACCATCTCTTAGCAGTCTGGCTTCAATCAATTCAAGTGGACATTCGAACGTGAGTTGGCATTCGAACGTGGTACTCAAGTACCTCAGAGTCTTCTTTCTTGGCTGCAACACGCCATCTCTTAGCAGTCTAGGCTTCGATCAATTCAAGTGAACGTTCGAACGTGAGTTGGCATTCAAACATTCTTGGCTTGGCCCAAGCTTTTCTAATTTTGCTCCAGAATATGCTAGTGTTGCATGAAAGTTTGATATTCATCACCTTTAGTCCCTTGTACAATTTATGGCCTGAAATGTCATCATTTAAACTCCATCAAAATATAATTAGTCTTAAAAGAGCATAGTAATATGCTAATTTTAACTACTAATCATCTATGAACAAGGATAAGCAACCATATGAGTATCAAGTATAATAAAGTCAATGGTAAAATAGAAATTGTCTACTTAAACTAAAACATCCTCAACTACTTCCCTTGGTGCTCTAATGCTTTGATCTGCCAATTGAAGAGTGATTGAGGTTGGCTTCAACTCCTCAAGTTGCAATTTTTGGTACACCAAAAAGGGTAAGAGGTTGACACTTGCTCCCAAATCTAGTACTTCTTGCTCAACACGACAATTCTCGATGGTTATAGCAATGGTTGGGCAACTAGGATCTTTGAACTTGGGTGGTGTTTTGGTCCTCAAAATAGAACTCACTTGCTCTGTAAGAAATGCCTTCTTAGGCACATTCATTTTTCTCTTCATGGTGCACAAGTCCTTCAATATCTTTACACATGAAGGTATTTGTTTGATGGCATCAAGGAGCAGAATTTTTATTTTCACCTGCTTAAACATTTCAATAATATCCAAATATTTAACAAGCTTAGCCAAAGGCTTCAAATGTTGGGGAAAAGGAACCGAAATAGGACAATCATGCATAGTCAAATCAACAATTGAAAAGAAAAAAATTGATAAAACTATTTTGCCCTTAGCCTCTTTTTCATTTACCAATGTGGCTTTGGGTGAGACTTTTAGCAAAATATTTTTATCAATTTGTCTGCCATTCCTAATGGTGGTAACCTCCTTGAGTTGCTCACAACTCTCCTTGGTAGATTCAGACGACTCAATCACGTGTTGACCCCTTGGATTTTCTTGGGGTTAAGAAGGAAATTTTCCTTTATCTTGTTGGGACAACCCTATGGCATTAGTCAACTTTGTAATTTGAGTTCGGATATCATTAAAAGTGGCGATTGTTTGGGTGTTGATTGTTGTTTGGCTTTGAATGAATTGGTGCATGACATCCTTCAAATTTCTCTTGTGATGAGGCTGATAAGTGGGTGGATTGGACGGTCCTTTTTAACCAAACCCCTGTTGGGTTAGGTTTTGGGAATACCCTTGTTGATTGGACCATGGGTATTGGGAGCTAGAAAAAGGACCATAACCATAGTAGGATTGGTTTAGCTTAGGTGGAATGGGAGGCGACAATGAGTTAGACCCATGAGAAGTTGGGTTTTCATTCTTCCAACTAAAATTTTGGTGATTGCTCCAACCTGGATTATATGTATTAGAGTGTGGAGAGAATAATTTCCTACTTTGGTTGAAAGCATTCACTTGTTCATGATAAACCTCTTTGAGTGCCGGAATGTTTGGGCACTCCGAGATAGAATGCCCTACACTTTCACATATAGAACAACACTCCTCGGCCTTAGTGATGTTAGACACCTCATGCCTCATATTCACCTCTAGAATCTCCACCTTGCAGGACAGTTTTGCGATTTTGGCAAGTAAGTCTTCTTGGTCACGCAACTTTGACTACCCAGAGAAGACCATAGCACATTGGCAGGATCCATGATTGAGCATTTTCTGCACAAAAGTAAGTCTTCTAGAATCTCTCTATTGCACATCATGTCTATGAATTGTTAATGGCCCGGTGTAATTCTTTCATAGAAGAAACTCACCAATTGTCATGATTCGAATTCATGATGTGGAATGGAGTGTATCAAGTCCTTATATCAATCCCAAGATTGATAAAACTGCTCATTGGATTTTTTCAAAAATTTTGAATTTGTTTCTTAAGAGTAATGATCTTGGGCACTAAAAAAAATTAGTTCAAAAATTTGGAAAGCTTTTGTGCCCAAGAACTTATCGATCGGGGCTTTAATGAGTTCAATCAAGTTTTGGCTTTGTCTTTTTGGGAGAAGGGAAATAATTGCATGCATGCCATGTCTTCTATGGCATGATTTGTGATGAATGATCCAACAATTTCCTCAAATTCCGCAAATAAGGATTTTTTTCATTCAATTCCATGGAATTGAGGAGTAGTTGTAACATTCTTGGTTTAACAAGGAAAAAATGGGCTTGGACTAGTAGAAGTATGCATGAAGGGATGGTGCTTCGAGTTGGTTGGATATAATCCCTCATTGACCTTACCAGAGAATCAATTGGGAGATTATTTCGTTCATTTCTCATAGGGGGGAATTGCATTCAGGGGTTTGGCATTCTAGGGTTTTGCATTCCCCTGCCACTTGGAATATTAGCACCACCATCTTGGAAATTTTCTCCGACATCCTTAGGTGGGTCTTGATCAAGATAAATGTTTGGTCCTAGGGCACGTCTCACTAGTCTATTTTGATCATCTCATCCCTACATACAAAAACACTATCTATAATTAAAAGAAAAAGTATACACAAATATGTAAAAGGAGCAACGTACCTCATCTCGTGATGGGAATTACGGGACTTACCTCTGTTGTCCAAAATCACCTTATAATTCAACACTTAGCCATCCCTAACAGCGGCGCCAAAAATTCTTGAATGGTCTTCCCTAATCTCCAAAAACGAACACAGTTGTGTGTGTTTGGTTTATATGAGTAGGTGAGTGTCACTGTCCCTTGGGTTCGATGCAAGAAATGGAAAAAAAATTATGTGTGTAAATTAAAATGTGTGTGTGCAAAAGTGCTCCCCAAGCGAAGAGAGACTTGCAATGTTGTGTTTTACTTGGAATTGAGTATTCCAAGGTCATCTTCTTAGGGAAGGTAGGTCAAATGTTTGTGAAGGGTGATTTACAAAGAAATGAAAATGAGAAAATCTTTTGAATTGTATTTTGGTGAGTGGTGTTTTGATAAAAAAAAATGCAAGAAAGTAAGGTTGACTAATTCAAAGAGGTTATTCCAATTGGAATGCCAAATCAACTCAATTCATTCAACCAGTGGTGTCTCAGTGTTTGATTGATTCATAGAAAGTAAGGGACTAATGTGGAGGTGTTGGCTCAAGCATACCCGGTGACAAGTTAACGGTGTATCAAGAGCTCACAACCACGTCCGCACTTAACCTAGTAAAACTAAACACTTTACACTACGTGGAAGAATGGAAGAGAGTTGATTTCACATACCCAAGATGAAATTCTCCTTGGATTAGCCAACTAAAATTCTAGCTACTCATAGTCAAAACAAGAACAAGCATAATGTAATGAGACATGGTAGTGAAATAAAGCATAAGACTTGTATTGATGCAAGGAAAAGTTTAGACTACAAAAATAATTTCATTCATACCCAAAATACCAAGATTGAAGAAAAAATACCCAAATGAAGAAATGTAAATGCTAGAACACTTAACAAAACTTTATTACAACTAAAATAAAAGAGTTTAGAGTGAAAGAGGGAAAGATTACAAGAATTGAAAGCTTAATACAATGAAAATGCTGAAGGAAATTCAAAAATCCAACTTTCTCTCTCTATAACTTCATCTTTTTCCTAAGACTTTCTCTCTCTAAAAGCGTGTGTAAAAACTCAATAATGGTGTAAGACTTGGTTCAAATTCATCCATACCCCTTCCATGGTCTATGAGAACTAACTTTCAGTGGGTTGGAAGAGATTGGACACTTCAACAAGTAAGGACAAACCAAACATGCACCTCCCATGCCTCACCAACCACCCCTCTTCTCTCTCATACCTCTTTCATGCTATTTTTCTTTCAAAATCAAACTTTAGGGTGTAAGAGATTATCATGGTGTGTCAAATATGTCAGGGTCTAGTTAGGATGACAAGAGGTGGACCCCCAAAGTGGGTGGAGTTGTGTTTGCAAGCTTCTGGCATTTCTGGGGCAAAACATATCGGTAGAACGACAAAAACCTACTGGTAGGTTTTTTCCAGTGCACATTTTCTACCGGTAGGTTTGTGGCAAGGGCTGCAGTTGAAGAATTCCAGTGCATTTTTCCTATCGTTAGGTTTTGGAACTTCTGCCGGTAGGTTTTTCTCCTATTTTTAAACTTTTTTGGTCTCTTGATGTCCTGAGCCATCTATTAAGCCTTCCCTTCTTTTCCATTGCCTTCAAGCACTTAATGTGAGGCTTAATACACACCTTGTAAGACCCTGTACTAAAAGTTAAATAAGAATACTAATATCTTAATATTTTCCAAAATGAATAAAATGAGGATAAAAACTTAGAATCATTGTTGAAATATTAATCATGAAGTTTGAGTTTCGAACGGATTGACTTTTGGGTCAAACTTAATTTTTTTTTTTTTTGATGTGTTTAAGATTGATAAAGGTAACTAAATAAATATATTAATTTTTTTTTATCAAAATAACATTACCATTGAATTCAGGAGGTCGGAAAACATTTGGAGAGGTAATATGGGATGTATTAGAAGTTAGGAAGTATTTTAGAAGTAAAACCAAATTGGAGTGAAATTGGGTAAAAAGGGGTGATGGATACTATTTAGTATTTTGATCATAACTTTATATTTTGATGTCCAATAAATCTGACATTTTGACAGGAAATAGTAGACATCTAGGGCTACAAAGGTTTATTTCATGAAAAATTTCCAATTCGACCTCTAAATGGGTCACAACTGACCTGGAAGTCGCACCAAAAATCTGTGAACAGTACGAAGGAAACCCGATTTTTTCTGAACAGAAAATATCGGGTTTTGCTCGATTTGCTTGCCCTATAAAAACCTAATGTCGTCCCTTTAGCATTCATTTCACCCCTCCAAACCCTAGGAAACATTTTAGAGGAAGAGAGGAAGATAGAAATACCAATCAAGAGGGATTTATACCTTGTAGAAATCAAAACTTCAAATTCTTCAAGAATACATTCTCCTCCCATTTTCTTCCATTCTTGCTACCCTCTCACCCAAATCTTTTGAAACCCTAGGAGGAGAAGATTAAGAGGAAAAGAAAGGAGAGCAAGAAGGTCTTGAAGCTTGGGTCTTAGCTTGGAATCTTGATTTAAGGTAGGGGATTTTCTCTCAATCTCTCACATTAAGGCTAGATATATATATGTATATAGATATATGTTTCTTCACTCTCCTTCTCATATATATAATATGAAATACATGATTCTTGTTCTATTTGTAATAAATGTCATGTTTTGAACAATATGAAGGGTGGGTAACCACCAAAGCTCTATTGATTTTTTTTTTTTATCTTCAAAGCCCTAGTTTTCAATAAAAGGGGATTTTCTCCTAATTTCTTCTTTGTCTTTGATTTTAAAACTTTAGTGTTGAATATTGTATAACAAAATGATATAGATTACGATCTCTTGCATATTTTCTTGGATTATTCGATTATATGACAAATGTGAAAACAAAATTGGGAATTTTACTATATTTGGAAAATTGTTGTGAATTGTGAATATTCTTGATTTCCTCATTGTATGGTTGTTGTGATGGACTTGGATTACCTTCGAGAGATGTCGTAGAGTGTTAGAGGTTAGTCTATCCCAATGGGGGGTGAGATGGTTGCCTAATGCTCGTAATGGATCGTTGTTGTGTTCGCGATCACTATTGTTCACATATACACCGAGGAAAAGGGTTAGTATACTAGACACCTTGGGAGGATTTCGTCAATGTCGTAGGAGACGGTACACGCCCTTCCTAAAGAGATTTGTGATTGTTGGTTGGAATTGGTGGACTAGGCATGATCGTTAGGTAGATTCACGAGAAGCAATCAACATACATGGTACGGGATGAACCAAAAATACATGGAATCGGGAGTTGGGTCGTTCTTGCCGATGCATTGGTATGGGACAATGTTTAGGGAGAAGCCCTTCTTAAATAGCTTAAATTAGAATTTTGTTTATCGATGCTAAACTCACTTTATTGTTTTAACTGATTATTGCTATTGTTTAAACTTGAGATCTCTTTTAAAATGTCACTGTTTTCATTCCAAACCTATATATATGTTAGTTGTGAAATGAGACCGACCGTTTGCTATGTCTTTCAAACCTTGTTTGAGTTGAGAGGATTTTGCTACAGAGCTTCGTGCTCACCCACTACAAATAAAATTTTTTCAGATTTCACACTTGAGGAGGAGTTAGGAGCCGAGGAGCCCACCCATTAGAAGACTCCGCTTGACGGGGATGTGGATCCCGAGGTGGATGCTTAGAGCGACACTTTTATTTTGTTCTAGACTAGATTATGCTTAGAATATCTTTTGAACTCTAGTTCATTTCTGTTATTTCCGCTGCGTTATATTATTACATTTTGGAGATGTAAAGGCCAAGATTAGACCTATTAATTTGGGATGATAGTGTGGATATGACATATGATGAATGCAAGTTTATTTTATGATGGAAAAATGGACCCGGTGTGGTCAATAGTTATGCATATGTGGACCCGGTGTGGTCAATTGTAATATAATTGTACAGGTTGTGTTTTGGGTAGAGCTCCCCGTACAAAGGAGACTCTGCCCAAATTTTGTTAAAATATGAATGGTTGATGAATGAAACTTTCGTCGTGATAAATTTTACTTAATACTCTCATACGGTAAATGGTTTTTAGAATGTAATGTCACCCACGGGGGTTTTGGGGGCGTTACACACCTTCACCTGCTTTTTACCTACAATCACACGAATCTCCATTAAATGTGAATTTAAAATCATTTCTCCCAATTTTCACCACAAAACCAAGCATAAATGTGAGGCTTGATGTCCTGAGCCATCTATTAAGCCTTCCCTTCTTTTCCATTGCCTTCAAGCACTTAATGTGAGGCTTAATACACACCTTCACCTGCTTTTTACCTACAATCACATGAATCTCCATTAAATGTGAATTTAAAATTATTTCTCCCAATTTTCACCACAAAACCAAGCATAAATGGATGCAAATGAGATACATGATATGCAATATTCTATGCTCATCACCCTCCCACCAATCAAGCAGTCATTTGCGAATCTAAGTTTTCTTATTTACTAAGACTGCCCTTATTCTGGTCCTATAAATAGGGAGTCTTTCCTACAACTAGGTTAAACCTCTTGTGAGATTTATTAGAGATAAAGCACTTCTTCTACCCTGAGAGAGCTTCCACAACTAACCTAGATCCATAAATCCAAAGGCTACGACTAGATATTTTACTCAACCTCACAACTTGGTATTAAAGATCTTGATGGTTTAGAATCAAACTCATTGGTGTGTGCATACTAGGAATCGTTGGCGTGCCCATGATTGCTCTAAGCCTAGACAAATCGTATGGCAGGGAAGTCCAAGTGAAGCTACACCAGACATTAAAGGAGGGCATTTGATGGAGAAACAACAAGGAAATTAATATCTAATCATGAAATTGGTTGAGGTATAAGATTTAAGTCCTTGTATATTGACTTACTGAGAAGGTTTCCTGTGGTTTTTCCCGAGTAGAGTTTTTTGCGTTAACAAATCACTTGTGTTCTTTATTGTTTATTGTACATACTTGTGATCATAAGCACACAAGTGCACTATGTGTTTGTTAGAATGATTTTTTGAATATATATCCATACATAGTTGTGCATTGAGTTTGGACTTTGGGTTCGACATGAGATTGATTGTGAGTAAATTAATTCAAGATTAATTAAAATAAATCATCGTGGTTAAATTGAGTTAGGATGACTAAAGGGGTTTTCACATTAATTGTTATATCTTTATGAGAAGAGGCAATTGTGGTGGTTTAGATTTTTATTGAAAATTAATTGGACTAAAATTGAAAAACCTATTCACCTTTTCTCTAGGTAAATTGTCTATAACTCCATGTGTATAATATTAAGGGAAGATCCACATTGGGTTCTCCCTCCCAGAATAACAATATGATACGTGAAGTTGAATGTGTGTTTGTCATGGTTTTTGTAGATAATTTTTTGGACTATTTTGTCATGCTCAAGCTAGTTTTAGAAAGAAAAAAAAATAAGAGTTCACAAAAAAAGCTTGAGATGTATAATCAAATGAAGAATATCATCATGATGTTTCTAGATTTAGGTAATTAAAAATTCATTTTTGAGTCTTTGAATCCTTCTATTTTTTTAAGACTTTTCCATAGAAGTTCCAACATGCTCTTTGGCATCAACTATGCCAACATTTAGAATGTCCATGTTAAAGAAAACACAAATTAAAGATTACCAAATCTAGACATGACATGGAGACCCAAGTGAGTTTGATGCAATCTATAAGATGTTCAATGAAACACAAATTCAAAGATGTGAAAAATAATGGAATTAGCTTTCCATCAAGACAAAGATCTATATGGAACCTTGCACTATTGTATTTTTTAGTCTTATTTTAAGTTAGCTTGATTCAATTTGTTAGTATTAGTATTTTATATGTCCTTCTAATATTATTTTTTTTGATACAAAAAAATAGATATGTAGATAGACTACTCCACATATCCTCCATGGAACATTGCCCATCAACACTACACCGATATCTGCAGGGGACCCCACCACACCTATGTCGGGGCTGAAGCTAAGGTCCCACCATGTGCTCTAGACACTGAAGAGTAGGTTTAGCTCCAAGGGTATTTTATAATTTCTAAAAAAAATTATATGAGTCATAGTCCGACCCGTGGGTCGTATTTTAGGTCAAATTCTAGTTTTGAATGTTCTATAATTTAAAGTTCTAGTCTAGTTTGTTTTAGTTTTCTAATTTTCAGTGATCTAGAGATTTTTGGAATCCGACAAACTTTGGAATCATAATCTTTTAGGATTGGGAGTACTTAGAACTTTATATATAGTTAGTAACTTTTTTAATAAATAATGGCGATAGATATTTCAAAAAATTCAGCAATTATATACTTATTGAGTTGTGTGATGCAATTCTAATCTATAGGTTTGATGTCTAAGGAATCGTAGGAATGATTCACATTACTGTTTACATATTATTTTACTATTCACATCCCCAAAACAACCCCCATTGTGATTTTGCACAATTGTCCTACATCCGTTTTGGTATCAGAGCCAAAAAAATCCTATGTTATGCGGCTTAAATATTGACATATGAGGATGGAGATATTTATCAAGTATAATTTCTTAGAATAGCGAAAAATAAGGTTTGCTAAGATGAAACTTGTAGGCTTGGCACTTACCAAAAAAAAACTTAAAGATTTGACAAAAAATTTGTGGGTTGGTGTTGAAGGAGACTTAAGAAGATTGGGATTGTTCTCAATCAACACATGGCAAGAGATGAAAGTTAAACTTCAAGAGAAGTATATGCTTTCAAATTATTATAGCAAGTTGTGAAAATAACTTGGCAATCTACAACCGGGCAACCTATCTATAGAAGAGTATATTCAAAAATTTGAAGAGCTAGTGTTGCAAAGTCAAATCATAGAAGGCCCCCGTCAAATAATTGTTCAATTCAAGGTTGGTCTAAGGGCAAATATAAAGGCAAAATTACTTGGGCAGCCATTATACAACGTAAAGCATGCATTCCAAGTGGCACTTGGTACAGAAATGTACCTAAATTTTCTTCTTCAAGGTTTTCTTCTTCCAATTGGGCTAAAACTCAAAGTTCTTTGCATCCTAACATGCATTCAGAGAAGGGTCGTCAAAAGCAACCCAAAGCAATAAGCGATATAATAATTTAGGATGGAGGAGATCATGTAGATGAGCCTACACAATCTCAGGTTAGTTCACTAATTATTTGTTCAAAGATCGAGGAGAAAAGTGGGTATTTTGAAAAGAATTATGTCGTGGAGCCTAGGAATATTGAAAAAACAACAGCTGACCTTGAATCAAAGTTACATTTAGACATGACTAAGTTGCTTGCTAAGTGCTCTGAAATAGTGCCAAAAGAGTTGCCTAATGAAATTCCTTATATTGATGGCTTTTAATCAACAACAACAATGTCTCATGGGCTTTTTTTGTTTGCATCTTCCAAGAATTTAAAAAAGCATAAAAATCCTCCAATGCTATCATATTCTAACAACAATCAAGAGAAGTTCAAGATTATAGCAAAAGAAGATATCATCATGAATAAGGGGAAGACTTCAATTGAAAGGCACACTACAAGTCCTACTGTGCAACGTCAATTCAAGGATGTTCTTTCTATTCATTTTGCTCCACCAATTGATTTTATGATTCTAGAGAAGTTCAACGGCCGAATTGAGAAGATCAATCTCCAATTTTTTTCTTTATTTCCTCAATTCATAAAGAAAATGAGGATGCAATTTCAAAGCTTGTAGACTCTCGTACTACAACACTTTAAAACTTGAGGTTGAGTTTTCTTCAATCATGGGAGAATTATATAATCCATAAGATGCTCAAGGAAACACAAATTTGATGTGAAAAACAATAGAATTAGCTTTTTATCAAGACAAAGATCCATGTGGAACTTTGCATTATTGTATTTTGAGTCTTATTTTTTGTTATTTTGAGTCAATTTTCTAGTATTAGTATTTTATGTCTTTTTAATATTTTTTAGGCTGAAGGATATTTTTGTAATTTCTAAAATTTTTGATATAGGTCATAGTCTAACCTGTGGGTTGTATTTTGGGTCACATTCTAGTATTGAATATTCTAGAATTTAGAGTCCTAGTTTTAGTTTTTTTAGTTATTTAGAGTTTTGGTGCTTAGAGACTTTGAAATCCTTATCCTTTAGGATTAGAAGTAATTAGAGTTCTGTATATAGTTAGTGATCTTTTTAATAAATAATGGACAGAGGGATATTTCAAAATTTTCAATTATTTTATGCTTCTTGAGTTGTGGGATGCAATTCTAATCCCAAGGTGTGATGCCTAAGGAACCCTAGGAGTGATTCTTAGTCAAAGATATTATTCACAACCTATTTTTCTGTTCACTTTAATGTTCACAACTCCAAAATAGCCCCTATTATGATTTTACTTAGTTATCCGAAATCAAAGTTCCATATTTATAAATTCAATATCTCCTTAAATTTAAAGTTCTTATTGATCTGAAGAGCCATTTAGAATTTTTCAAGGAATAAACTATTACCATGTGAAAAAATTTTAAGGAATTAAAGGCTTGACTGATTTATAACACGTCAATGTCATACCATCTTTCCTAAACAATCTTAAAATATCTTCAACTATGACTCAAATTTTTACTTAAATTTAAATTAATATTTAGTAGAAATCTTGATTTGATACAAAGGATCTAATTGACAAATTCAAATTTAAAGAAAGAGAAATTCAAATTCAAATAAGGGCAAACCTAAATTTAAATGAGAGTAAAGATGATAATTTGATCTTTAAAAGAGGGTGAAATTTTATCATTAAAGATTTGGATAAAATTTGAGCCTTCCTTGATTGAGTAAAAAAATGAGTCTCCCTTAATTTGGTATAAGTTTGATAGGTTTATTTACTAAAATTTAAATTTGAGTCTGAATTTGAGTAAGGATTTAAGAGTTTTTACAAGAGTATCTCATCATCACTTATATCTCATAAAATGATATAACTTTTAATCACTAACCATGGCTATACACCAAGAAAAGAGCAGGACTGATGTACACTAATACTGGAGGTAGAAGAGGTAAAAAGCGTTATGGACTATATTACATCAATTAAGGCGCAATTATCGATTTATTGTTATTAATATTTGGTATATACTATGCAGTATCAGCCCCACATGAGGAAATATGCATGATGGTCAAGGCCAAGGTCAAACATGAATCTAAAGAAAGAGGAAAGAAATAATTTAATAGAGTTTTCTTATTCTTACTAGTTTTTTTGTAGTAGACTATTAATCCACTTAAGTATATGGAAAAACGTTAAATTGTATGTGCAAAAAAATGCATAAAATAATATTTGAAGTAGCTTGTAAGTTAACACAAGAAAGAAAGCAATTTTTGTAATATGAAAACAACAGTGGCAATTGTGACTAGAGTCACTTTACAGACCAATCTTGACAACCATTATGCTTGTGATGTTTCCATGCCTTAGCACATTAGCGTGAAATTTACCTCCAAAAATAGAATTCTAGGCTATTTGTTAATCTTAACTTTGTAGGATTATTACTTGAAAAATTCACCAGTGCATGTTTTGTGGACAAAAAGCATGAAAAAAACAACTGGTATAAGAGAGCACCCAAAAATAAATAAAATGAAGCAATCAACATGAACCTAAAATACAACACCCTATAAATTGGCTCAGTTATGCCTACGTGAAGTAAAAAGAAGCATAGAGGAAGTGTTATGGTGTCGACGAACCTGATGTTAAGGGTGTCCTCCACCACCACAGGTTGTCTCACTGCACAATTGGGAGTAGCAACACGTGATGACGACTGGTTGTATACTTTGACCGGAATTAATCTTCCCTTTCAACATGTTTTTGCCAAATTCAGTAACCACATTATATCTTCCAGAAACAATATTAATTTCATTCTCTATGTTTTATGTGGCTCTCTTGGTGCTTTGTCCAATTCTTTTTTATTTATCACCACGACAAATTTAAGTGGCTTGATATATAATTTTTGTATCATGCTAATCTTATACGCATACCGAGATATGTACTTGTTCACCTATATAGAAGACAATATTCAACAATAGGCACACAAAAAAAAAATACTCAAGATAAGCAAAAGTACATAGCCTCGTGAAATAGAAAACTAATGAATCATGTAAACGATGAAAAAGAAAAAGAATCAATATAGATGAGTCAAATGAAAAAAAAAAAGTGACGCGGAGAGGAAAAGAAAATAATCTAATTGATGCAATCATTGGAAGATGAAATTGTTGACATTGGATATTTGTGTCCAGCAGTCGATAAATGAAGGCAGAATTGGAAGATGAAATGGTTCACATTCTAATAGCTAACTGATGCAATCACTGCATAGAAGTTATATCATCTCAAAGTTATTAGCGTGTTACAATTATTGCATTTAAAGAAAAGTTGTGACTTTTGATTGACCAAAGGGATGTAATGATCATTTATATATTTATTAAGGATATTATAGTAAATTTAAAAAAAATCACTTTTGTTGATATTTTATAGTAGTATAGATAAATATAGATATAAATATAAATATATAATGTTGCATTTAGGTTTGGATCCGAATTGGGGCATCCATAGGTAGGTACAATCCAAACCGTAAATTTTGAAAGTGGGGGACTCCTACATCTATCAGATGCCCACTTTATAGCTAACCACCCCAAATGGGAGTCATCCACTCCCCCTCACGCTCACTATTAGTTACAAGGCCAACGTTAAAACAATCGAGAAGGCCTAGTTTTATGACAGATATATGAGAGTATTGAAACATAGTGTAATAATGAAGAGAAATCAGTAGGATCTCTCTCAATATTTGTGCCATTGAAGATCTCGTGAGGAAGGGATTTTAGAGCAGTGGGAACCCAAGTTTCGTTTATGAGGCTTCACCTACCGTAAGTTGGTGTATCGGGATCAAGAAAGCATTCAGAAGAGCCTGTAAAACAGTATCCAATATCTCATATGGTTGTGTGTCGATCTATATTGACTATGACTAGTTTTGTATTTTACACTTTTGAAATTTTACTCTTTTGGCATCAGAGCCGCAGTATACTATTTTCTTGTTCTTAGAATATACATTAGGTGTTCTATGGCATAAAAATGTAGTATGGCCGTTTTTTCATACATATTTGTAAAATTCATAACTTTGGCTGGCCTTTTCTCTCTCTCCATAATAACTTTTATTGAATGAGATTTTATATTTTTGAAATCCTTGTCTCACAAGCTTTCCAACCATACGTGGGTCGCAAAAAATAGAGTTAAACGGAGAGAGATATGAACAATTAAAGATTTAGACAAAATTTGCACATTGGGGTTGGTTGAACATGGGTAGAAGTTGAAGAAAAAGATCCTCGCCCACCCTCAAACGTGAAGAGTGAGGGAAAATCATATGATTGTTTTAGCTCCATTTTTTTTTTCAATGTACTCTTCTTTTTGTGTAGAGTATGATAAAAAATTTTCATAATTTTTGAAGTTCAAGAAAATTATTATATTTTTTAGATTACTGACAAACAAGTTTAAAAGCTCATTGTCTCACTTAAGAGCGTGAGAAGCTCTCCAAAATTTTGTGGGATGTTAGAATAACCAGAAATGAATAGATGGGTTCTAAAATTTAAATTTTTCAGAATAATTAGATATTTTTGTTATTTTTTTGGATATGTTTTCATGCTATTTAAAAATTCTAGAAATTCAGGACAAATCTAAAAACTTCAGTATATTATTTATTTGACATTCTGAGTTTTTTAATCTATATATTGTGAATTAAATGAAGCATTATGATTATTTCGGCATATTTGTTCATTTATTTGATATATTGTCATGCTATTTAAAATTTTCAAAAAATAAAGAAAATTCAAAAAATTCAATATTTTATTAATTTACCATTCTGAGTTTTTTAGCCTTTGGATTGTGAATTAAATGAAGCATGATAAATATATAAGCATGTTTACTCATTTATGTGATGCAATATTTAATATTTGTGAATGAAAATGCATGTATTATTGAATATTCGTGGTCTATACATGCACTTGTGCTGAAACATTTGAAAGTATTAGCTAGTTTGCATGCCCGAAGACACTGTAACGCCCCCAAAAACTACCCTGAAAGGCATTACCTTCTAAAATCATTCATATCATAAAAACAACTAATAAAATTTATAAATAACTAGGGGTCCTTAATTTAATAACATTCGGACAGAGTCTCCTTTGTTCAGGGAGCTCTACCCAAAACACAACTTGTGCAATTATACTACATTGACCGCATCGAGTTCATTTATCCATAAAATATTTATAACATTATCCAAAAGAATAAGCCCAAACTAGGGCTACTACATCAAAAGAATTACATTTAAACATAATAGCGGAATAAACAAAATACTAGACTTTACATGATTGTACATAATCATTCTAGTCTAACATAAAAATAAACGACATCTCTAGATGTCCCACTCAGGATCCAAGTACCCCTCTAATGAAGCTTCTCCATGGCCCGACTCGTTAGCACCGAGCTCTTCCTCTGGCCCATAATCTGTAAAATGTTTAACTGTGGGGGGTGAGTACGAAGCTCTGTAGAAAAATCCTCTCAAACTCAAACAAGATTTAGAAAACAGATAAAAATCGGTCGGTCTCATTTCGTAAATAACATATATCAATTTTGAAGGAAAAACAGGACATTTTAAATAGATCCACAGTTTAAACCGTAACAATAACCACATGAAAGGATAAAGTAAATTTCAGAACAATATACCATTTTTAAATTTAAGTCATTTAGGAATGGCGCCTTCCAATGCATTGTCTCATACCACTGCATTGGCAAGACGATCCAATCCATCATCCCATGTATTTTGGTTCATCCCTTACCATGTATGTTGACTGCTTCTCACAAGCACTTTAGGAAAGGGCGTCTACCATCCCAATGGCAATGACGAGTCCCTTCCAGGAAAAATATATCATCCTTTGTTGAACTCTAGTGAACGATAGTGGTCGTATTACTAGATGAAACTCACTATAAGTGCTAGGAAACCATCTCACCCCTACTAGGATAGACTAACTCTAACACTTTATAGCATCTCTCGATGGCAAGTCAAGCCATCACAACTACCATCAAATGAGGAAACCAAAATATTCTCATTCACCAACAATTTCAAATAAATACAAATCACACAATTTCTCATTTTTACAAGCATATCTCAAAAATTTTCAAATTTATCATGTACACAATTCCAATAAACCAATTAAGGAAATATAAGAGAGATCACAACAACATCATTTATTACTCAACACAAAGCACTAAAGTTTTAGAAATCAAGAACAAATGAATATTGAGAGAAAAATCCACCTCTCATGAGAACAAGGGTTTTTAAAATAAGAAATAGAGGTTTCATGACAATCCAACCATAGCCTTGTTTTAAACATGACAATATTTGCAAGAATATCAAACATTAAAGATTTACTAACACATATCTAAGATTTAGAATCAAAAA
>CAUOFW020006286.1:0-24472 GCA_963454935.2 Ilex paraguariensis | reverse complement strand
TTTTTAACTTTTTCTGAAAAAAAAAAAAAACTGGTATTTTTATAGACCTCGGATGATGAAACGGACCTCACCATTGGATTCGTCTCACGAAATCTAGTTACCCAGACAAATTTCGTCGAATTCTGAGATAGTCAGATTTTTCACGTTTTTCGAGGTGACGGGTGTTCGATGACCCCTAAAAACGAAATTTTTATAAAAATTTGAAAATTTAAAAAATATTTTAAATAAAGTTCATATAAAATATTTTGAGTTTAAATCGGTACGAAATTTAATCGTTTCGGGATGAAAACGGACCCGGACAAAGGATGACACTTGGCGCGACGAGGGCCAAGTGTTTAGAAGGTATAAAAGTGAGCAAATCAGATATTTGCTCTTCATTTTCTTCATTTGCTGCGGCTGGATCAAACCAAAGAGCAAAGGAGAAAAAATAAATTCTTCAAGCTTTCTTTCGCCGATTCTCGGAGTTCCGTCGGTCGGAATTCGTCGGGCCAAGAATTAAAGTCGATCTACGCGACGAGAGCTACGCGTGGGTACCAAAAACAAAGATTTTCACCGAAGATTCAAAGGGAGGATTTTGGAGAAATCTAAGCTTTGGACTTCAATCTTGTTCTTGAGGCTTCCTACAAATTCTTTACGCTTCAAGAGGTAGGGTTCCTCCTACTCGGACCTATTTCTAACCTAAGGTGTCCATAGGGTTCATGTGGGCTGTTTTGGGTATTTCTAATATTTTTCCATTATGATTGGTGCTATGGAAATGGGTAGGATCAATTTTAGTGTGAATTGGTAGTTAGAAAGTGCTAGTTTGTGATTTCTTGAATGTTTAGATAATTGATTATATAAAAATCATATATTCTGATTTTTATTTTGTTTGAATGATCCATATAAAATCTTGGCTTGATTTTGGTATATGGAAGTATTTATGTAATCCCTTGAAAATTGGGATCATGTGGGCATGCTTTGTGTTTTATATTATGCCTTGTGAATGAAATGTAATATTAGCATGTATTATGTGTTATCATGTTGATGGAGTGTTGATATATGCTCTTGGATATATTGAACTTGAAATGGTTATGTGATTATATGCAAATGATATTAATTGTCATGGTATACAATGATATTTAAAAATTGTCATTTGGCATGCATTGCAATATGGACATGGAATTAACATCACATTCATGGGCTACATGCATGAGTGTGGGTGTAGGGTTGCATGGGGTGATCAACACCAACATTGGTTCTTGATGGTAGGCTCGGGAAAGTGGGATGGAATGTCCTACGGAGTCGCACGGTGACATGCATAAGAAAACTTGTGTCGGGTATAGCAAGTAGGGCTAGACACTCCCTCGGGTGAAAAACCCGACCACTTGGTTCATACACTTACCGGCGGTGAAATTCCAGAAAAGTGTAACGGCGTACGGAGCCGGAGGTGCGATTCCTGAATCCGATACCCCATAAAGGCACATGATTTTGATATATAAATTATTCATTTGATGGGAAACATCCAAGAATGAATTAGTTTTATGACATATGGTTGATTTCAAAATGATCTTTGGATGTGTTTCATCAAAGACGTTTGTTTTACACGTAAGTGTCGCATTGTGTTGTGGGAGTCGGTGTGGGCTCGGGATAGCATGCATGGGTGAGTTTCATCTCATTACTTGGCATGGCATCATGATTTTCCAACATTGTATTATATGTTATTGTTGGAGGGAATACTTGTTGTGAAATGTTGCATTTATACATTGCATATGCATTTTAGGTGATGAGTAGCCTCTGTAGGGATTATTCTACTGGGCATTGGCTCACCCTATACGGGAAACATTTCAGGTGTGGGTCATGCACCAATGGACGGCTCACAATCCGGGTCACATGGTTGAAGAAAAGTCGACTTGTGGCTTCCAATCCATTTTTTTTTTGTAAAAGTAGATTTGTAATTAAATTTTGGCATGTAATGTGTAAAGGAATTGTAATAGAGTATATATGGACTGTTTTAATATAACCTTGCATATTTTGATATAAATATGATGATTGGACCCGGTGTGGTCAAGTTTTATGTATAAAATGGACCCTGTGTGGTTATGGTATTATATTGGACCTCGGATGGGTCATGTAAATGTTGATTGCACAGATTGTGTTTTGGGGTAGAGCTTCCCGTACAAAGGAGACTCTGCCCGGATTTCGTTAAATTATGGATCCTGGTAAATGGGACACAACGGTGCGATATCGAGTTATACGGTATCCACGGGCATTCCATGAGTTGATGGGAAATTAACGGACCCCATGAATTTGGGGTGTCACAGCTTGGTATCAGAGCCTAGGTTATACGATTTACCTAAGGCTTGTTGGGCATTGGGACTAGACCATTGCATGCATTGTGCATCTCATCTTATGTGCTTAAATTGTTATATGTTTTGTGCAACGTGTTATGTGAAACATGATTATTTGCTAAGTGATTATGTGAATGATATGCATGGTAAAAGGCACATGAAAAAAAAAAAAAACAAACACTGGGTTAGAAAACATAACCTTGGTTCAAAAAAAAAAAAAAAGGAATGAATGGTATAGTTTTATGTGTAAATGTCTACTAGTAGGTGGCACACGCACTACTAGTGAAACAAGGAGGAAAATCTTCAAGTTTAAATACTTGACTTCTATCTTGGGATACTAAGTAAATGCTCTGTTTCTATTTGACATGTGTGTAGATGGAAAATAGAGGAAGGGGAAGAGGACGCGGCCGAGGCAGAGGTGGTAGGCAGAATAACAACCAACCACCACCGGCCTTTGACCAACAAGCCTTCATGGAGGCTATTGGTGCAGCGGCGGCTACCATTGCACAAGCTAGTGCTACGGCCGCTACTATTGCACAGACGGGTACAAGTGGGGGCCAAGGAGGCTCCAGTCATCTCCAGAAGTTCAAGGCACATCAACCGCCGATCTTTATGGGAGGGGCGGACCCGATGGTAGCTGATCATTGGTTCCGGCAGGTTGACAAGATCTTGAGGGCAATGGAGATCACCTCTGACGCCACCAGGATAACTCTAGCTACATTCCAGTTGGAGGGGGAATCCCAAGTATGGTGGGATTGGGTGAAAGACTCCAAGAACTTGGAGGCCATGACATGGGTAGAGTTCCAGGAACTTTTCATGGGGAAATACTTCCCGGCGACTGCGAGGCATGCAAAGGCCCGGGAGTTCCTAGATCTGAGGCAAGGAACGATGTCAGTGATGGAATACGTGGCTAAATTCACTGAGTTAGCACGTTTCGCTGACCAATATGTGGCCACAGATATGGCCAAGGTTAGAAAATTTGAGGATGGGCTGAAGTTATCCATCCGGGGTAAAATTGTTGGTCTTCTACTACAAGACTTCGACTTGATGGTCACCACAGCTTTGGCCATTGAGAGAGAGGTGGATGACGCAAGGAGCATCCGGGAGTCTGGTGCAAAAGACAAGAAGAAGGAAGGCCAATCCTCTTCTTCTAGCTCAAGGAAGAAGCAAAGGACTTCTACTCCACAAGGATTTCAGGTACAGGACCGCAGTTATCAAGGCCAAGGCCAAAGTCAATCCTCCCAAGGTGGGAGAAATCAGAGACCTTCCTACCAGGTTGGCCAGAGGACTTGCTATCATTGCCACCAACCGGGTCACATGAAGAGGGATTGTCCTCAGAGGCAGGGATCCCAGGGTCATGGGTCGTCGCAATCTCAGACTTCAGTGGGGCAACCACAGACGCAGTATGCTCCTCACTACCCTACTACGGGTCAGGGCAGCCAGTACCAGTTTCAGGGTGCAGCACAAGGCCCTACTATTTCTCGTGCAGGGACACCGCAAGCTGGCCAGATGGGCCAAGGAATGGGTCGAGGAAGAGGCCAGGGCTCACAAGCCGGGACTTCAGGGACTCCGGGGCGTGTCTACGCCATGATGCCACAGACTGGGCTGGCAGATCCGTCGGTGATACAGGGTACATTTCTACTTTCCCGCTTATGGGCTAGAGTGTTATTTGATTCTGGTGCATCTCATTCATTTATTGCTGCATCTTGTGTGGATGACTTGGGCTTAGAGGTTGAGACCTTGAAAGAGCCATTGCATGTGAGTTCTCCCCTAGGTGCTAGGGTGAGGGTTGATCAGATATGTCGGGGGTGTGAGTTGGAGATCTCAGGGATTCTACTCACTATGGACCTTCGAGTCATGGACATGTCGGAGTTCGATGTGATCCTTGGGATGGATTGGTTGGCGGCACACCGAGTCGTCATTGATTGTGATCGAAAGCGAATCACTGCTTACACACCGGATGGGGTTTGTTTCATGTTTCAAGGGGATAAGCACGATGCTTTACCCCAAGCAGTATACGACTCCAGATGGCATGGGCAGCTGATGGGTTGGCTAGCAAGCCTGACCCTTGAAGACGAGGCGAGGCAGGAGTTAAGTCTACCTCGGGTTGTGTGTGATTATGAGGATATTTTTCCGGATGAACTACCGGGATTACCTCCACATAGGGATGTGGACTTCACTATAGAGTTGCATCTCGATACATCTCCCATCTCTATGACACCACACAGGATGGCGCCTACTGAGTTGCAAGAACTCAAGGTACAATTGCAAGAATTGTTGGACAAGGGGTTTATTAGACCGAGCACTTCACCTTGGGGCGCTCCGGTTCTGTTTGCTAAGAAGAAAGATAAGACTCTTCGGTTGTGTATTGATTACCGAAAGTTGAATAGGGTCACTATCAAGAATAGGTACCCTTTGCCGAGGATTGATGACTTGTTTGATCAGCTGAGGGGGGCACGAGTCTATTCCAAGATAGATCTTAGAACCGGTTACCATCAATTGAGGGTTAGGGAGGAAGATATTCCTAAGACGGCGTTTAGAACGCGGTATGGGCATTTCGAGTTCACAGTGATGCCATTTGGATTGACCAATGCTCCAGCGGCATTCATGGACCTCATGCACAGGGTGTTCCAACCCTATTTAGATCAATTTGTTGTGGTTTTTGTTGATGACATCTTGATCTACTCCAAGTCTGAGGAGGAGCATGAGAGTCACTTGAGAATTGTTCTCCAGACATTGAGAGATTATCAGTTATATGCCAAGTTCAGCAAGTGTGAATTCTGGCTTACTGAGGTGAAATTTCTGGGACACGTGGTGTCGGCTTCGGGTGTATCCGTGGACCCGGAGAAGGTTGAGGCAGTTATGAATTGGGAGAGACCGAAGTCAGTCTTCGAGATACGTAGTTTCTTGGGATTGGCGGGGTATTACCGGCGGTTTATTGAGGATTTCTCTCGATTGGCTGCACCTATGACGAAGTTGACCCGGAAAGATGTCAAGTTTGTGTGGAATGATTCTTGTGAGAATGCATTCCAAGAGTTGAAGAAGAGGCTTACTTCAGCTCCTATTCTGATAGTTCCAGAACGAGGACAGAGGTACACGGTCTATTGTGATGCCTCGAAGGACGGGCTGGGATGTGTTTTGATGCAGTCTGGGAGGGTAGTAGCTTATGGTTCTCGACAGCTAAAGAATCACGAGCAGAATTACCCCACACATGACATGGAGTTAGCAGCCATTGTCTTTGCCTTGAAGGCTTGGCGTCACTACCTGTATGGTGAGCAGTTTGAAGTATTTTCGGACCACAAGAGTTTGAAGTATATTTTTACACAGCGGGACCTTAACATGAGGCAACGCCGGTGGATGGAGTATTTAGAGGACTATGACTTCACTTTGCATTACCATCCTGGTAAGGCAAACGTGGTGGCTGATGCACTTAGCCGAAGGTCACAGAGAGTTTTAGCTAGTGTAGCTTCCCGGGAGTGGCAGATGCTCGAGACTGTGGGACAGTTCGGGCTATGTTATATGGGTCAGGCTCAGGGTACTTTGGGGAGTTTGGTGACTATACCGTCTCTACTGAGCAGGGTGATTGAGTCCCAGAGTCAGGACACGGAGCTATTGTTCATCCGGGACCGTGTACAGGCAGGTATGGGTGACGAGGGCTGGGCTACTCACTCAGATGGTAGTCTTCGATATCGAGGAAGGGTTGTGGTTCCTCAATTGGCAGATCTGAGGGAGGAGATCCTTAGGGAGTTTCATTGCTCCCGTTTTGCAGTTCATCCAGGGGGCACAAAGATGTATCATGATCTTCGTCGCCAGTATTACTGGAGTGGAATGAAGAGGCAGGTTGGCGATTTTGTCAGTCGATGTCTCACGTGTCAGCAGGTTAAGGCTGAACACCAGAGACCAGCGGGATTACTCCAGCCTTTGGAGGTAGCTGAGTGGAAGTGGGAGCATATCACGATGGATTTTGTGACCCATTTGCCACGGACATCGCGGGGTCATGACGCGGTGTGGGTGATAGTGGACCGGCTTACTAAGTCGGCACACTTTTTGGCTGTGCGGATGACCTTCACATTGGAGGAATTCTGCAGGTTGTATATACGGGAGATTGTCCGGCTGCATGGAGTACCTGTATCTATTGTATCGGACCGGGATCCCAGGTTTACGGCTCATTTTTGGGAGAGTTTCCAGCGAGCCATGGGGACACAATTAATGATGAGCACTGCTTTTCATCCCCAGACAGACGGTCAGTCTGAGAGGACTATCCAGATTTTAGAGGACATGCTACGGGCATGCGTCCTAGATCTTAAGGGTAGCTGGGAAGATCACTTATCCTTGGTGGAGTTTGCATACAATAACAGTTACCAGGCGAGCATAGAGATGGCACCCTATGAGGCACTATATGGGAGGCCATGTCGTTCTCCGGTTTGTTGGACGGAGGTAGGAGAGAGGTCTTCTACGGGTCCGGAATTGATCAGAGACACCTCGGAGAAGGTGGACTTGATTCGGAAGCGTCTTCTCACGGCTCAAAGCCGGCAAAAGAGTTATGCTGATAGACGGCGGCGACCTCTAGAGTTTGAGGTGGGAGATCATGTCTTCTTGAAGGTTATGCCTAAGAGAGGAGTGGTCCGGTTTGGTAAGCGGGGGAAGCTGTCACCGAGATACATCGGGCCCTTCGAGGTACTTGAGAGAGTGGGTACAGTTGCTTACCGGTTGGCATTACCGCCAAATCTATCGAGTGTTCATGCAGTATTCCATGTCTCTATGCTTCGGAAGTACACCCCACATCCGACTCATGTGGTGGATTGGGGAGAGCTTGTTGTTGATGCTGATGGGACTTTCGAGGAGGGACCGGTGCGCATCATGGATAGCCGGGAACAGGTTTTGCGAGGCAAAACCGTGCGGCTAGTGAAGGTGCTGTGGCAGCATCGAGGAGTAGAGGAGGCAACATGGGAGCGCGAGGACACTGTCCGTATTAGTTATCCTTTCTTGTTCGAGGATGGAGGTATATTCTTCTGGTCATTTACCATTAATTGACTTTTGCATATGCATGTGATTGTATGTGCATGTGTATGTGAATTTCGGGGACGAAATTCTTTTAAGGGAGGAAGAATGTGAAACCCGGGAAAAATTTTAACTTTTTCTGAAAAAAAAAAACTGGTATTTTTATAGACCTCGGATGATGAAACGGACCTCACCATTGGATTCGTCTCACGAAATCTAGTTACCCAGACAAATTTCGTCGAATTCTGAGATAGTCAGATTTTTCACGTTTTTCGAGGTGACGGGTGTTCGATGACCCCTAAAAACGAAATTTTTATAAAAATTTGAAAATTTAAAAAATATTTTAAATAAAGTTCATATAAAATATTTTGAGTTTAAATCGGTACGAAATTTAATCGTTTCGGGATGAAAACGGACCCGGACAAAGGATGACACTTGGCGCGACGAGGGCCAAGTGTTTAGAAGGTATAAAAGTGAGCAAATCAGATATTTGCTCTTCATTTTCTTCATTTGCTGCCGGCTGGATCAGACCAAAGAGCTAAGGAGAAAAAATAAAATTCTTCAAGCTTTCTTTCGCCGATTCTCGGAGTTCCGTCGGTCGGAATTCGTCGGGCCAAGAATTAAAGTCGATCTACGCGACGAGAGCTACGCGTGGGTACCAAAAACAAAGATTTTCACCGAAGATTCAAAGGGAGGATTTTGGAGAAATCTAAGCTTTGGACTTCAATCTTGTTCTTGAGGCTTCCTACAAATTCTTTACGCTTCAAGAGGTAGGGTTCCTCCTACTCGGACCTATTTCTAACCTAAGGTGTCCATAGGGTTCATGTGGGCTGTTTTGGGTATTTCTAAGATTTTTCCATTATGATTGGTGCTATGGAAATGGGTAGGATCAATTTTAGTGTGAATTGGTAGTTAGAAAGTGCTAGTTTGTGATTTCTTGAATGTTTAGATAATTGATTATATAAAAATCATATATTCTGATTTTTATTTTGTTTGAATGATCCATATAAAATCTTGGCTTGATTTTGGTATATGGAAGTATTTATGTAATCCCTTGAAAATTGGGATCATGTGGGCATGCTTTGTGTTTTATATTATGCCTTGTGAATGAAATGTAATATTAGCATGTATTATGTGTTATCATGTTGATGGAGTGTTGATATATGCTCTTGGATATATTGAACTTGAAATGGTTATGTGATTATATGCAAATGATATTAATTGTCATGGTATACAATGATATTTAAAAATTGTCATTTGGCATGCATTGCAATATGGACATGGAATTAACATCACATTCATGGGCTACATGCATGAGTGTGGGTGTAGGGTTGCATGGGGTGATCAACACCAACATTGGTTCTTGATGGTAGGCTCGGGAAAGTGGGATGGAATGTCCTACGGAGTCGCACGGTGACATGCATAAGAAAACTTGTGTCGGGTATAGCAAGTAGGGCTAGACACTCCCTCGGGTGAAAAACCCGACCACTTGGTTCATACACTTACCGGCGGTGAAATTCCAGAAAAGTGTAACGGCGTACGGAGCCGGAGGTGCGATTCCTGAATCCGATACCCCATAAAGGCACATGATTTTGATATTTAAATTATTCATTTGATGGGAAACATCTAAGAATGAATTAGTTTTATGACATATGGTTGATTTCAAAATGATCTTTGGATGTGTTTCATCAAAGACGTTTGTTTTACACGTAAGTGTCGCATTGTGTTGTGGGAGTCGGTGTGGGCTCGGGATAGCATGCATGGGTGAGTTTCATCTCATTACTTGGCATGGCATCATGATTTTCCAACATTGTATTATATGTTATTGTTGGAGGGAATACTTGTTGTGAAATGTTGCATTTATACATTGCATATGCATTTTAGGTGATGAGTAGCCTCTGTAGGGATTATTCTACTGGGCATTGGCTCACCCTATACGGGAAACATTTCAGGTGTGGGTCATGCACCAATGGACGGCTCACAATCCGGGTCACATGGTTGAAGAAAAGTCGACTTGTGGCTTCCAATCCATTTTTTTTTTGTAAAAGTAGATTTGTAATTAAATTTTGGCATGTAATGTGTAAAGGAATTGTAATAGAGTATATATGGACTGTTTTAATATAACCTTGCATATTTTGATATAAATATGATGATTGGACCCGGTGTGGTCAAGTTTTATGTATAAAATGGACCCTGTGTGGTTATGGTATTATATTGGACCTCGGATGGGTCATGTAAATGTTGATTGCACAGATTGTGTTTTGGGGTAGAGCTTCCCGTACAAAGGAGACTCTGCCCGGATTTCGTTAAATTATGGATCCTGGTAAATGGGACACAACGGTGCGATATCGAGTTATACGATATCCACGGGCATTCCATGAGTTGATGGGAAATTAACGGACCCCATGAATTTGGGGTGTCACATTTACTATTTACCATAAGTATTTTGGTGCTGATGTTTTTGCCCATTCACTTATTTAATTATTAATTGTGTTGATGATTGAAACGCTTCTTTGTTTTCTCTTTATATTTGTTATTGGTTCAATAATTAATTATCTTGATGACTAAAACTTTTAGTTCTTCTCTCTCTATATTAAATTCTTATATTCTATTAGTCATGACAATCAATTTATGATGAATTTGTATTCATTTTGCATTTTATGCATGTTTGAAAATTTTAAAGTCTTGCAATTTATGTTTTTCTTTTTGTTGGGTATCTTACGAGTAAAATATTCTCATTTCTCAAAAAGGCGGAAGAAAAAATATAGTAATGAATTGTCTTGTCTTGATATTAGTTAAGGATGATAGACAAAAGATAATGACCATTATACATCGACTTCAACATTGGTATTTTCTAATTTTAACATAGTCCTCATCGATTTCACCATAATTACCTTGTTACACAATTATATGAATGTTAAGTGCGAGAGCCCATTTTCAACCACCGTAACTCAAAACATGCATGTAGATTAGTGTATTGGTTTTTTCAATTTGTTGATTAACACTCAAACACACAAGGTGTGATCCCTACCAAGGCACTCAGACCCAATTAAACAACTATATGAGATATTTAGATTCAAACAATCAATTCATAGGGAAAAATTGTGGGGAACCACTTGGGTTTCACAAAAACCTAATCTATTATCCCAAGGTCAGTTTACTAATACTTGAGTCCTATACCTCAACCAATACCATTGTTAGATACTCCTTTTGATGCAAATCATAACACAACTTCAAGGAATTTAGTTAAAGTTCCAAGTGGGCCGGTTACGAGAGCACGAGCAAGGAAATTTAAAGAGGTACTGAATGGACTAATTCAAGAGGCTTGGAATCAAGCAAGTTCGTGGAGGCCCATTGACCATGATCCACTTGGGCAACAAAGATTCATCAACATGATTCAAGTTCTAGAAGAATCCAGCTAGGGGCTAAGGCTAAGCTTAAATTGGCTTCTTGTTGTTAAGGCCTCTAATTTGTGATGTGAACCCCAATAGTCCTGCTTTGAGACCCAACAACAATATTGGAAATACAACCCAAGAAAGCCAAACTCAAGTCTATGGATGGAGAATCTAGACCCGTTGAGATCTTGTTTCAAGAACCTAGATTATATTAAAATCTAGACCCATTGAAGAACCCGTCTCAAGAACCCAAATTACAAAGAGGAACGCCACAAAGGTTGTGATTTACCTTTGATAAGTTCAAAAAGTTCAATCAAGAACAAGAGGAGTAAACTCAACTCAACTCACAATCAAAATTCATTATATATTGTCTCCTATTTCATTGATAGAACACCTATTTATTGGCTAGCCATTACAAGGAAACAAATCCTAACCTACTAAGGAAACAAATCCTAATCTACTAAGGAAACAAATCCTAATCTAAATAGGAATAAATAAAGACTAAAATTTGTAACCCTTTCTCTCAAAAATGCCCTTGAGGGAATAGTGTCACGAGTACTATAGCATGAACAGTACCATGCTATAATACTTATTCTAAATCCAAGACTTAACAACAAAAAAAACCAATTGAATCTTAGCCTTAGCCCCTAGCTGGATTCTTCTAGAACTTGAATCAAGTGGATCAAAATTGGTTCTCCTTCTTTCAAGCCCAAAAATTGGCAGCCACCCAAAACTCTAAGAATTTCAGCAGCTTCTTTTTTTTTTTTTTAACCCTAGAACAATGAAGCCCTAGAATCAATTATGCAAGAAATAAAATGATAGGATATGACCTGATTTGAAACCTTGCTCTGATACCAAATGATGTGAACCCCAATAGTCCTGCTTTGAGACTCAACAACAATATTGGAAATACAACCCAAGAAAGCCAAACTCAAGTCTATGGATGGAGAATCTAGACCTGTTGAGATCTTGTTTCAAGAACTTAGATTATATTAAAATCTAGACCCATTGAAGAACCCGTCTCAAGAACCCAAATTACAAGGAGGAACGCCACAAAGGTTGTGATTTACCTTTGATAAGTTCAAAAAATTCAATCAAGAACAAGAGGAGTAAACTCAACTCAACTCACAATCAAAATTCATTGTATATTGTCTCCTATTTCATTGATAGAACACCTATTTATAGGCTAGCCATAATAAGGAAACAAATCCTAACCTACTAAGGAAACAAATCCTAATCTAAATAGGAATAAATAAAGACTAAATTTGTGACCCTTTCTCTCAAAAATGCCCTTGAGTGAATAGTGTCACGGTTACTGTAGCATGAACAGTACCATGCTGTAGTACTTATTCTAAACCCAAGTTCAAATAAAATAATAAGACATATGTAGGCTAAGCATCGTCAAACCCACTTATTCTAAACTAATAATAAAAATTCTTTAAACAAATTGAAAGGCTTAACAACAAAAGACCCTATCTCTAAGTCATGTCTTCATGTCTTCCACAACTTGGATCAAGTGGATCAAAATTGGTTCTCCTTCTTTCAAGCCCATCTTGAGTGTTGGGCTTTTGCTAGCTTCATCCCAAGTGGATTGCACCAATCCTTGCATTGCTTCCTCGATCTTCTTGGCTCTTGATCTTATAATTGGCCCATCTGGACATGCAAAGGATCTTTAAGAGTAGCCCACCTTGGCCCTCATCATTCCCCCTTTCCTCAAAAAGATTCATCCTCGAATCTTTGCCCATATCTTAAGGAGAAAGATCAGAAACATTGACGGTAGCAGGAAAAGTAAAGAAAAAAATATTCTAATTTTCTCTTCTTTTTTTTCTGGTTTTTTTTTTCATGGACAAATTTTTTTTTTCACCAACTGATTTGATCACAAACTAGATAGTAAACAATTGACAAAACCCTAACAATAACTCAAACCCTAGAATAATGAAAAAAAAAATTTGGCAGCCACACAAAACTCTAAGAATTTCAGTAGCTTTTTTTTTTTTTTTGTAACCCAAGAACAATGAAGCCCTAGAATCAATTATGCAAGAAATAAAAGGATAGGATATGACCTGATTGGAAACCTTGCTCTGATACCAAATGATGTGAACCCCAATAGTCCTGCTTTGAGACCCAACAACAATATTGGAAATACAACCCAAGAAAGCCAAACTCAGGTCCCTGGATGGAGAATCTAGACCCGTTGAGATCTTGTTTCAAGAACCTAGATTATATTAAAATCTAGACCCATTGAAGAACCCGTCTCAGGAACCCAAATTACAAGGAGGAACGCCACAAAGGTTGTGATTTACCTTTGATTAGTTCAAAAAGTTCAATCAAGAACAAGAGGAGTAAACTCAACTCAACTCACAATCAAAATTCATTATATATTGTTTCTCCCTATTACATTGATAGAATGCCTATTTATAGGCTGGCCATTTACAAGGAAACAAATCCTAATCTATTAAGGAAACAAATCCTAATCTAAATAGGAATAAATAAAGACTAAATTTGTGACCCTTTCTCTCAAAAATGCCCTTGAGTGAATAGTGTCACGGTTACTGTAGCATGAACAGTACCATGCTGTAGTACTTATTCTAAACCCTAGTTCAAATAAAATAATAAGACATATGTGGGCTAAGCATCGTCAAACCCACTTATTCTAAACTAATAATAAAAATTCTTTAAACAAATTGAAAGGCTTAACAACAAAAGACCCTATCTCTAAGTCATGTCTTCATGTCTTCCACAACTTGGATCAAGTGGATCAAAATTGGTTCTCCTTCTTTCAAGCCCATCTTGAGTGTTGGGCTTTTGCTAGCTTCATCCCAAGTGGATTGCACCAATCCTTGCATTGCTTCCTCGATCTTCTTGGCTCTTGATCTTATAATTGGCCCATCTGGACATGCAAAGGATCTTTAAGAGTAGCCCCACCTTGGCCCTCATCATTCCCCCTTTCCTCAAAAAGATTCATCCTCGAATCTTTGCCCATATCTTAAGGAGAAAGATCAGAAACATTGACGGTAGCAGGAAAAGTAAAGAAAAAATATTCTAATTTTCTCTTCTTTTTTTTCTGGTTTTTTTTTTGGACAAATTTTTTTTTTCACCAACTGATTTGATCACAAACTAGATAGTAAACAATTGACAAAACCCTAACAATAACTCAAACCCTAGAATAATGAAAAAAAAAAATTGGCAGCTACACAAAACTCTAAGAATTTCAGTAGCTTTTTTTTTTTTTTTGTAACCCAAGAACAATGAAGCCCTAGAATCAATTATGTAAGAAATAAAAGGATAGGATATGACCTGATTGGAAACCTTGCTCTGATACCAAATGATGTGAACCCCAATAGTCCTGCTTTGAGACCCAACAACAATATTGGAAATACAACCCAAGAAAGCCAAACTCAGGTCCATGGATGGAGAATCTAGACCCGTTGAGATCTTGTTTCAAGAACCTAGATTATATTAAAATCTAGACCCATTGAAGAACCCGTCTCAGGAACCCAAATTACAAGGAGGAACGCCACAAAGGTTGTGATTTACCTTTGATTAGTTCAAAAAGTTCAATCAAGAACAAGAGGAGTAAACTCAACTCAACTTACAATCAAAATTCATTATATATTGTTTCTCCCCTATTACATTGATAGAATGCCTATTTATAGGCTGGCCATTTACAAGGAAACAAATCCTAATCTATTAAGGAAACAAATCCTAATCTAAATAGGAATAAATAAAGACTAAATTTGTGACCCTTTCTCTCAAAAATGCCCTTGAGTGAATAGTGTCACGGTTACTGTAGCATGAACAGTACCATGCTGTAGTACTTATTCTAAACCCTAGTTCAAATAAAATAATAAGACATATGTGGGCTAAGCATCGTCAAACCCACTTATTCTAAACTAATAATAAAAATTCTTTAAACAAATTGAAAGGCTTAACAACAAAAGACCCTATCTCTAAGTCATGTCTTCATGTCTTCCACAACTTGGATCAAGTGGATCAAAATTGGTTCTCCTTCTTTCAAGCCCATCTTGAGTGTTGGGCTTTTGCTAGCTTCATCCCAAGTGGATTGCACCAATCCTTGCATTGCTTCCTCGATCTTCTTGGCTCTTGATCTTATAATTGGCCCATCTGGACATGCACAGGATCTTTAAGAGTAGCCCCACCTTGGCCCTCATCATTCCCCCTTTCCTCAAAAAGATTCGTCCTCGAATCTTTGCCCATATCTTAAGGAGAAAGATCAGAAACATTGACGGTAGTAGGAAAAGCAAAGAAAAAAATATTCTAATTTTCTCTTTCTTTTTTTTCTGGTTTTTTTTTTCTTGGACAAATTTTTTTTTTTCACAACTGATTTGATCACAAACTAGATAGTAAACAATTGACAAAACCCTAACAATAACTCAAACCCTAGAATAATGAAAAAAAAAAATTTGGCAGCCACACAAAACTCTAAGAATTTCAGTAGTTTTTTTTTTTTTTTGTAACCCTAGAACAATGAAGCCCTAGAATCAATTATGCAAGAAATAAAAGGATAGGATATGACCTGATTGGAATCCTTGCTCTGATACCAAATGATGTGAACCCCAATAGTCCTGCTTTGAGACCCAACAACAATATTGGAAATACAACCCAAGAAAGCCAAACTCAGGTCTATGGATGGAGAATCTAGACCCGTTGAGATCTTGTTTCAAGAACCTAGATTATATTAAAATCTAGACCCATTGAAGAACCCGTCTCAAGAACCCAAATTACAAGGAGGAACGCCACAAAGGTTGTGATTTACCTTTGATTAGTTCAAAAAGTTCAATCAAGAACAAGAGGAGTAAACTCAACTCAACTCACAATCAAAATTCATTATATATTGTTTTTCCCCTATTACATTGATAGAATGCCTATTTATAGGCTGGCCATTTACAAGGAAACAAATCCTAATCTATTAAGGAAACAAATCTTAATCTAAATAGGAATAAATAAAGACTAAATTTGTGACCCTTTCTCTCAAAAATGCCCTTGAGTGAATAGTGTCACGGTTACTGTAGCATGAACAGTACCATGCTGTAGTACTTATTCTAAACCCTAGTTCAAATAAAATAATAAGACATATGTGGGCTAAGCATCGTCAAACCCACTTATTCTAAACTAATAATAAAAATTCTTTAAACAAATTGAAAGACTTAACAACAAAAGGCCTATCTCTAAGTCATGTCTTCATGTCTTCCACAGCTTGGATCAAGTGGATCAAAATTGGTTCTCCTTCTTTTAAGCCCATATTGAGTGTTAGGCTCTTGCTAGTTTCATCCCAAGTGGATTGCATCCTTGATCTTCTTGGCTTCTTGATCTTATAATTGGCCCATCTGGACATGCAAAGGATCTTTAAGAGTAGCCCCACCTTGGCCCTCATCATTCCCCCTTTCCTCAAAAAAGATTCGTCCTCGAATCTTTTGCCCACATCTTTCGGAGAAAGATCAAAAACATTGACGGTAGCAGAAAAAAAAAAAAAAAAAATTTGAATTTCTCTCTTTTTTTTTTTTTTTTACCTACTGATTTGATCACAAACTAGATAGTAAACAATTGACAAAACCCTAACAATAACTCAAACCCTAGAATAATGAAAAAAAATTGGCAGCCACCCAAAACTCTAAGAATTTCAGCAGCTTTTTTTTTTTTTTTAACCCTAGAACAATGAAGCCCTAGAATTTTCTCTCATTTGGTATCAAAGCAAGGTTTCCAATCAGGTCATATCCTATCATTTTATTTCTTGCATAATTGATTCTAGGGCTTCATTGTTCTAGGGTTAAAAAAAAAAAAAAAGCTGCTGAAATTCTTAGAGTTTTGGGTGGTTGCCAATTTTTTTTAGTTATTCTAGGGTTTGAGTTATTGTTAGGGTTTTGTCAATTGTTTACTATCTAGTTTGTGATCAAATCAGTAGGTAAAAAAAAAAGAGAGAAAATTCAAATATTTTTTTTTTTATTTCTGAGGAAACAAATCCTAATCTACTAAGGAACCAAATCCTAATCTAAATAGGAATAAATAAATACTAAAATTTGTAACCCTTATCTTTAAGAATAGGCCCACCTTGGCTTTCATCAAATTTTTTGTACAAAAATAATATTGGGTTGATTTTGAAACTACTTAAGAATTTAGGGAGAGGCAAGCGGAATTATTAAAGTTTGATGAGATATTTTTATACATGTGTCAAATATACGGTGGTGGGTCATTTTGAAGGATTAAGTGCATGTGTGGGTGTGTGACGTTTGGGTGTGTGTTTGACTAAGTGTAAAAAAGTGTGTGTATGTAATGTAAAGAGTAAAGGTGTATGGGTGTGTTTAATATAGAATTTAGTGTGTGTGTTTGGTTCTTTACTGAAACCGTGGGTGAGGGTGAGCAAAAAAGAAAGAAAGAAAGAAAGAAAAAAAAGAGTAGAAAGGAAGAAGAACTTGGGGGACTCAATGCCAAATCAAAAGAGAGAGAAAACAAATTTGGTGGGTGTTTTTAGTTCAAACTGAGGGGAAGAAGAATGAAACAAAAATCAGAGTTATCGAAGTCATTTGAGGTACGGGGTGGTATACAATATGCTCCCTTTAAATTTCTTTGCAAAAAGTATTTCTTTGATTATCCTTTAATTTGTATTCCAACTTGTGTTATCATTATTTTGGAATTTCGATTGAATATCATGGAATATTTTGATCTCATTGATCGTGCTCTTGATCTCATTAATCGTGTTATGAGGATATTGAGACGGGATCGTAACAGCCAATAACCGGTGCATCACCAACCAAGACACCCGTGGGATCGGGTTGAGGTGGGATGATTGGTGAGGTGTCAGATCTGTGTTAAAATTTTGCATGACGTGTGATATGGAAGTTTAACATTTGTATTTGTTGATTTAAATTTTTTTTGTGATACTCGATTATTTGGTATTCAATGTCCTTGAACATATTTTTCCTCGTCATATTGTATACTTCCCCGTTTTATTTAATATTTTCAGGTTCATTTTAGAGAAAAGATCGGAATGACATAATTGGAGTATTAAAGACGAGGAGATGTCACACTAATTAATGTTTTATTCGTATTGGGAGATTTATTTATGGTGATAGATTATTTGTATTGGGAGATGATTTTGATAAATGAAATTTTATTGGGACCATTAGCGCTATGTAATTTTTATTTGGGTGTTTTTATAACAATTAACATCTCCGAAAAGAAGGAAAAAATTGGGGCGTTACATCTTCCACACTAGGTGCTACATCAAAGACAAGGTGGGTAGTGTAATTATTGATGGTGGTAGTTGTACTAATGTTGCAAGCACAATTATGGTGGGGAAGTTGGGACTACCCGTGTTGAAGCACCCTAAACCGTATAAGTTGCAATGGTTGAATGATAGTGGAGAGATAAGGGTGAACAAGTAGGTGTTAGTTGCATTTCGAATTGGTAAGTACGAAGATGAAGTGTTGTGTGATGTAGTACCGACGCAAGCTGGACACGAATTGCTAGGGCTTCCATGGCAGTTTGATAGGCATGTGAAGCATGATGGCTTTACAAACAAATACTCCTTTGTGCTTAATCAACGATCAATCACTCTTTTACCAATGACACCGTAGCAAGTATATGAGGATCAAGTGAGATTGCAAAACTCAGCCTCTCTCTGATTTTCACTCTTTTTCTTTTTCTTTGGTTCACTCTCTTTCTTTTGATCACTCTCTTTTTGATCAAAAGAAAGAGAGTGAACCAAAGAAATAGAAAAAGAGTGAAAATTAGAGAGAGGCCGGGAGAAATGAGAGAGAAAAAGAAAATCAAAATGCGGCCATTGAAAAAAAATCAGAGAGAAAGCAAAAGAATTTCTATGCAAAAGTTAGTGAGATTAAGAGAGCCATGTTTTCAAATCAGCCGATGATTGTACTTTTGTACAAAGAGGCACTTTTAACCACTAACGAACTTGACCTTGCTTCGCCTAGTTCTATTGTTTCTCTTTTGCAGGAGTATGAGGATGTCTTTCCCGAGGAAACACCACATGGGTTATCTCCAATCTGAGGGATTGAACATCAAATTGATTTTGTTCCCGGTGCAACAATTCCAAATCGACCAGCCTATAGGAGCAATCCCGAGGAGATAAAGGAGATTCAACGGTAGGTAAGTGAGTTGTTGGAGAAAGGGCACGTGAGGGAGAGCATGAGCCCATGCGCCGTTCTGGTTTTACTTGTACCTAAGAAGGATGGGATGTGGAATATCGTCATCCTATTCCTCGCTTAGATGATATGTTAGATGAGCTGCATGGATCTTGTGTATTTTCTAAAATTGACTTAAAGAGTGATTATCATCATATTAGAATAAAAGAAGGAAATGAATGGAAAACAACCTTTAAAACAAAATATGGTTTGAATGAATGGTTAGTTATGCCCTTCGGATTGACTAACGCTCCGAGCACCTTTATGAGACTTATGAATCATGTTTTGTGTGAATTTATAGGTAGATTTGTTGTTGTCTACTTTGATGATATACTCATTTATAGCAAAAACATGGACGACCATGTAATACATTTGAAATCTGTTTTAGATGTGCTTAGGAAAGAAAAGTTGTTTGCTAATCCAAAGAAGTGTACTTTTTATACCGATAAGCTTGTATTTCTGGGTTATGTTGTTAGTGCACATGGTATACAGGTTGACGAAGAGAAGGTACGTGCAATCCAAGAATGGCCGAGTCCCACAAGTGTAAGTAATGTTCGTAGTTTTCATGGACTTGCTAGTTTCTATCGACGGTTTGTGAAGGACTTTAGTAGCATAGCCGCACCACTTACCGAAGTGATCAAGAAGAACGTTGGATTTAGATGGGGTGAAGAACAAGAAAAGGCATTTCAATTAATCAAAGACAAGCTGACCAATGCCCCCTTATTGTCTTTACCTAACTTTTTGAAAACGTTTGAGATTGAATGTGATGCTTCAAGTATTGGCATAGGAGCAGTGCTTATGCAGGAAGGACGACCAATTGCTTACTTCAGCGAGAAACTAAGCGGGGCAGCCTTAAATTACCCAACTTACGATAAGGAGTTGCATGCATTGGTTCGAGCTTTTGAGACTTGGCAACACTACCTATGGCCTAAGGAATTCGTGATTCACACCGATCATGAGTCCTTGAAACACTTGAAGGGCCAGCACAAGCTAAATAAAAGGCATGCACGATGGGTGGAGTACATTGAGACGTTCCCATACGTCATCCGGTATAAGCAAGGTAAGGAGAATGTGGTCACCGATGCACTTTTTCGCAGATTTGCATTACTCTCTACACTTGATGCAAAATTCCTTGGTTTTGAGCACATTAAAAATTTATACGTTGATGATCACGAATTTTGTGAGGAATACCGGGCTTGTGAGAAAACTGATAGTTGTAAGTTCTTTAGGCTTGATGGATTCCTATTTCGAGAGAATAAGTTATGCGTGCCTAATTGTTCCTTGAGGGAGTTGTTAATGCAGGAATCTCATGGTGGGGGATTAATGGGACATTTTGGAGTTGCAAAGACTTTAGCTGTGTTGCAAGAACACTTCTATTGGCCTCACATGAAAAGAGATGTTGAGAGAATTTGTGGTAGATGTATCACATGTAGGCAAGCTAAATCCATAGTGCAGCCCAATGGTTTGTATACTCCTTTACCAATTCCTAGTGAGCCATGGATTGATATTTCAATGGACTTTGTGTAAGGATTGCCTAGGACTAAGCGTGGGAGAGATTCAATTTTTGTGGTTGTGGATAGATTCTCTAAGATGGCACACTTCATTCCATGTCACAAAACGAATGATGCTTCGCATGATGTTGACTTGTTCTTTAGAGAGATTGTGAGATTACATGGCATGCCTAGAACAATTGTTTCAGATCGAGATGCTAAGTTCCTGAGCTATTGTTGCAAGACCTTGTGGTGTAAGCTAGGTACTAAGCTATTGTTTTCTACTACTTGTCATCTACAAACTGATGGTCAAACTGAAGTAGTAAATAGGACTTTGTCTACTTTATTGAGGGCAATCATTAAAAAGAACATCAAAGCATGGGAAGAATGTTTACCACATATTGAGTTTTCTTATAACCGATCCATTCATTCTGCTACTAATTTTCACCATTTGAAATTGTGTATGGATTTAATCCTTTAACTCCATTGGATTTATCTCCTTTACCTTTGACTGAGCATATTAATTTAGATGGCAAGAAGAATGCTGACTTTGTCAAGCAGATTCATGAGAAAGCAAGACTCAATATTGAGCGAAGAACGGAGTAATACGCAAAACAAGCCAACAAGGGACGTCACAAGCTGATTTTTGAACCCGGAGATTGGGTTTGGCTGCATATGAGAAAAGAGAGATTTCCGGCACAAAGACATTCCAAATTGCATCCATGGGGAGATGGTCCTATCCAAGTCCTAGAGCGCATTAATGACAAAGCCTACAAGCTAGATTTACCTGGTGAGTACAATATAAGTGCTACTTTAATGTTATTGATTTGAGTCCTTTTTATGTAGGTGATGATTTGAGGGCAAATCCTTTTCAAGAGGAGCGGAATGATGCAAATCATAACAAAAATTCAAGGGATTTAGTTAAAGTTCCAAGTGGGCCGGTTACGAGAGCACGAGCAAGGAAGTTTAAAGAAGTACTCAATGGACTAATTCAAGAGGCATGAAATCAAGCAAGTTCATGGAGGCCCATTGACCATGATCCACTTAGGCAACAAAGATTCATCAACATGATTCAAGTTCTAAAAGAATCCAGCTAGGGGCTAAGGCTAAGCTTAAATTGGCTTCTTGTTGTTAAGGCCTCCAATTTGTCTAAAGGATTAGAATTATTAATAAGTGGGCTTGAGGATGCTTAGCCCACATGTTTTATTTATTATGAACTAGGGTTTTCGTAGTTACTGTAGCGTTGCACTGTTCACGCTACAGTAACCGTGCACTATTCACTCTTTTTAGGGTATAATTGTAAGGCTTGTATGCCAAGTACTTTCCTTTTTCTATTTAGGCATGTGATCTGCCATTTAAAGGGCTGAATGTCTTTCTTTTTTTTCTTCAAGAATCTGAGGAAAGTAAGAGATATTTCACAAGTAAGAGATATTTCTTAAATAGGATAGGTATTTTAGGAAGTTTCCTAATCCTTGTAATGACCAGCCTATAAATATGCATTCAAATCAATGAATATTCGGATCATTAGTCAGCAAATTTTGAGAGTGTTTTCTCTTCGGTTCTTTGAAGAACTAAACGAACTTATTGGAATTCTCCGTGGCGTTCACCAACAACTTATCAAACGGGTTTCCACACCGTTTGTGGTGTCTTCCCTTATACCGAGGTTCTTGTTTCACAAACAGCGGGTTGAGGTCTATATACCAAGGTTCTTGTTTGTCGTAAACAACGGGTTCAAGATCTACCATAAAATTTGATCATAAAACGATCCTGGGCTCTTTTGTTGTTGGATCTCGTTATTTCGACGGGTCCCACATCAACTTAGCGGTTTTGATGAAGAAGATGAAGAGGAGATATTTCCTACTTTCCTAAAACTCTTGAAGAAAAAGAAAGACATTCAGCTCTTTAATTGGTTGATCACATGCCTAAATAGAATAAGGAAAGTACTTGGCATACAAGCCTTACAATTAGACCCTAAAAAGAAAGAATAGTGCACGACTACTGTAGCGTGAATAGTGTGCCGCTACAATAACTACGAAAACCCTAGTTCATAAGAAATAAAACATGTGTGGGCTAAGCATCCTCAAACCCACTTATTCTAACTAATAATAAAATTCTTTAAACAAATTGAAAGCCTTAACAACAAAAACCCCTATCTCTAAGTCATGTCTTCATGTCTTCCATACCTTGGATCAAGTGGATCAAAATTGGTTCTCCTCCTCCATCCCACTAATCCTTGCATTGTTTCCTTGATCTTCTTGGCTCTTGATCTTGTAATTGGCCCATTTGGACATGCCAAAGATCTTTAAGAGTAGGCCCACCTTGGCTCTCATCATTACCAAGACATTCAGCCCTTTAAATGGCTGATTACATGCCTAAATAGAAAAAAGAAAGTACTTGACATACACGCCTTACAATTAGACACTAAAAGGAGTGAATAGTACACGGTTAATGTAGCATGAACAGTGCAATGCTACAGTAACTACGAAAACCCTAGTTCATAAGAAATAAAACATATGGGCTAAGCATCCTCAAGCCCACTTATTAATAATTATAATCCTTTAGACAAATTGGAGGCCTTAACAACAAGAAGCCAATTTAAGTTGAGCCTTAGGCCCTAGCTGGATTCTTCTAGACCTTGAATCATGTTGATGAATTTTTGTTGCCCGAGTGGATCGTAGTCAATGGGCCTCCACGAACTTGCTTGATTTCATGCCTCTTGAATTAGTCCATTGAGTACCTCTTTAAACTTCCTTGCTCGTGCTCTCGTAACCGGCCCACTTAGAACTTAAACTAAATCCCTTGAAGTTGTGTTATGATTTGCATCAGAAGGGGTCATGGTGAAATGTTAATAATGTCATAATATGGCTTAGATGTCCTTAGGAGTACCTTTGTGGCTGAAGAAAGCGGTGAGAACAAAATATAGGGAAATATAGGCTTAGGTATTGGTATCAAGTGATGAAGGTACCTACTTCCCTCATTCTTCAATTTCAAAAAGGCTCAGGTACTAGTCCTAGGCACCGATAATTAGCTTCCAATGGCCTCAAGTACCGGTACATAGCTTCACAGGTACCAGAAACTCCTTGCTTTCTTTGACTTTTGAACTTCAATACTCTTGAGCCCTCACTTCTTGTATTCCTTTCAACCCTTTGTCCACAAACCATTGCATAGTGATAATACCTAGTATTTACACCCCGATCACATGCAATCACACATTTCCCCATTAATCTCCAAGTTAAACTAAATTTAGATAAATCCGTGCAAAACCAAGCTAAAATGAATGTAATGAGGCCGTTAAATATGCAATATTACACACTCATCCAATTACTTAGCTTATCATGGTTCATGCAAGTACGAAGATAGGTTTTATTATTATTTCCATTCCAACCTTTTTATATGTTACACAATCTTTGAACATTGAGAAAAAGTGATGTGAGTGATTATTCTTGGCATAATCTAATTTATACTAAGATTAATACAAAGGGGGGCAAAGTACTTCATAATCTAGTTAAATATGCAAATTAAGCTAAAATAGTTGCATTCATGATATATAATGTGGAAAATTTTCTTGTTCAAAGTAGTCCATTACTTAATTTGAGTTAATGGCATTTGCTTTAGGGAATGCTGGAGTACATACAGAAACTTTCCATTATTTAGTTCACAATAAGATTTCCAAGAAACTAGATTTTCCTAGACTTCAAGTAATCTTATGCCAAGTTGCTTTATTTGTTATCTTATGCAAATTTCCTAAAAGACTTGTGCACTTTCAAATGAAGCCATAATATATAGAAAAGTGTCTTTCTAATAGAATAATCCAGAGCCATCGTTCAGCACAAAACTCCCCTAAAGTATAAGGATTCTAGGTGTCCTACTATTTCTTGTCTCATAGAGAACTTCAAGATTGAGCAAGCTCAAAGCTTGGAGCTAGCATCAACTTACTCCCCCACTCTATCTACTAGCAATTAAGATTAGGCGAGGTGGACAAGTTCTATTTCCCTATAAACTTCATTGTTTTGGACAGCCAACCAGTACAATTAGAGAGTCGAATTCCAATCATACTTGGTGGACCCGTCCTTGCAACTTCTAATGCTTTAATCTATTGT
>CAUOFW020006285.1:0-24474 GCA_963454935.2 Ilex paraguariensis | reverse complement strand
ATGTAAGACACATGTGCACGATTTAGTCCATTAAATGGTGTTACCAAGAATACTATTTGATATTATCAGTATATAACAAGTTGGATCAAAATTTGGATAATACATAATCTATAATTATAATACCAATTTATGCTTGAAATTAAGTGAAGTGTATTATATTAAAATTAAAATGATAAAACAAATATTGAAGGTAAGATTTGCATAATGTGTAACTTTTATATGTTGTGACTCTAAGTGTACAAGGATATAAAAATCATTGAATTTTTAATACTTAACTTGTTAAAAATAATGTCACATACTACATGTATTTATTGCTATCTAATATTAAGTGTTAAATGACAATAGTGAACTGGGTTGAAATTAATTAAAATTAATACCATGTCACTATAACCTTATCCAAACTTAATATTATAATATTACCCGATTAAATTAATTCAACCCACCCCTTAACACTTAACCAAACATTAAGATATGTTTGGTTCAGGTACATTGCCTTTCCAATAGTATTATTTGGTGTACTACTCGATCCTATACCATGTAAATCATGTTAGGGAAAGTGCAGATTTATTATTATACCAGTAATACCATGTTTGGATTAGATAGAAAAGTCTAGTATTAAATTAAAATGACCAACTAACCATATAGTAGCCATATGACATGTGGTCCAAGGGTTATGTAAGGATAAGGGGGTCATTTCAAATAATAGTCCCAGATAGGTAAGAAATTATGTGATGACCCATATATATATATATAAATCATTAACACGTTAATTAGGTTATCAATTTTGATTTTATATAATCGAGGTTTATTTTTATTTTTTTGTAAATATATATAAAATAAATTTTGTATGAACAAATAGATCCCAAATGTAGACTCTTCACGTGGAAATAAGTCAAATGACTATAAATTAGGTCAAGTTTCGTACTAATATAACGAATAAATATATCTATATATTTATATACATAATGAATGAATAAGATATATATATTATATTAGTATTAAAGGACAGGAACAGTAAAAAATGTGCAAGAGGAAAAAAAAGAGGTAAGTAACATGGACAAGTGTCGATAAGATGCTTGGGGACCAAGCAAACATTGGCTATAAATAGCCTGCATTCGGACCTTCAAGCAGCGCACCAAAGAGAAGAAAAAAAAAATAAAAAAGAAAGAGAGGAAGAAAGGAAGAGAGAGGAAAGATAGAAAAGGGGTTAAAATTTTGTTTACCTAAGAGTTCACTGTTGCAATCAAAATTGTTGGTACACGGTATCAAGTAGATGTCAAGTCAGAGATAGGGTTTTTTTTATCTTTTACTATCATTGATACATTTCACGCATATTTGGGGGTTTCATATCAAATCTATTTTTAATAATGTAATATTATATTGTTATAATCATTGGGTCAAACTAAGGTTTTATAAATAAATCGTTATCATGCACATGTTTTTTTTATTTATATCGAGACCCTAATTCTCTTATGAAACCATGTTGCATAATAAATATTTTTTATTATTATTTAATGTTTAATTGTTGTTGGGTCTGACTACGATATGAATTTATTTTATATTTTTGATGAAATTATTATGAATGCACATAATCGAGGGCAGAGAGGGCTAGTAGATGCGTGATCCTTGTGCAAATTCACAAGATTTCTACTAGTCCTTGGGTTCACTAGTTAATAATACCAGTTGTCGTGGTAGCCTGTGTGACGCCACATAATTCCCGGTATTGGTGTTTCCAGAAAAGTAATAAGGGCATTGGGTTTCCTAGGGTGTAAGACCCCAAAGTTTTCTCTGGAGGCGGTTCATGCGTGGACCAAAAAATTGACGAATTTATATGATCAATATGTGCTGAAATTTATTTATTTATTTGATTCATTACTTTGCCATATTCCTGCATTTATCCGTTGTTTAACTATATTATGCATTGTTTTAAAACCTTGGTAGTCATTGACAAAAGTTATCCTATTGAGCTGGTGAGCTCATTCCTATCTAACATTTTTCAGAAATATGAAGTTAGACTGGAGGATAGGCTGAAATGACGATGGATAGAGTCTGCCATCATTATTTATCTTTATATTGTATTAAGAATATATGAAATGATCATATGAGGATTATGAACTCGTACGCGGAATATAATAATACAAGAAAGGTTATCATAAGTTCGGTGTGATTTTATTCTTTAATCACTCCCGAATATTTTATTTTAAAAGAAAAAAAAAATTCAGGGTGTGACAGAATGATATTAGAGCCTAGAAATTAGGTCTTACATGAGAATTATAAATATATATATATATATATATATATATATATATATATATATATATATATATATATATATATATATTTATAATACTAAACAATAGTGTTAATTTACTAATACTGAATATGTTATACAGACAGATTAATTTTTTTTTATATGTCAACAGAACTAACCTTTTATGAGTATAGGTATGACGTCATGGGATGACATTTACATGGCCCACAGTAACATTAGCTCTAAGGCAGCCAACAAGTATCGGAATCTTAAGGTCAATGTAGAGGCCTATGATCTAATAGTCCGTGAAATTCAAGATATGCCCCAAAATTAGCCAGTCATGCCGATTTCTGAGTAGAGAAAACTAATACATCACCGGCTGACCTCGCAGCTATGGGTGGTACGCCAAGCATTCAGTATCGAAAGAAACCATCACTTGTACCAAGAAATTCTCAATGGATTACCAGTGCAAGATATTCAGTGGCTACTTGCGAGAGCTAATGTGGGACAGCCAATAGAATTCCCTAACCTAAACAATAACGAAGAATATGACCCACAACCTAATGACCCCAATGTAGCCGCTGCAGCCGCACCACCCAAAGCAAACCATCGTATAGGTTCTGCGAATGTGCCTCCCAGGGGAGAGACATGAAACTTCTTGGTCCCTAACTGTATCATTGGTCTTACTATTCTAAGAAATTTTGCCTGTAAATAAAAGTAATTCTTGGAATAGTAGAAATAAATATATAACTACATGACTTAGAAGTGACTAGAATTTTGTTTTCCATGTGAATGACATCTAGGATAGGAAACCAAATGTATATTACTTTCTAATTACATGGAATTAGATTTGTTTTTCTTAATTTCTGGATATGGTCATAGGCTTTTTTATGCTATCATAATATAATGGACTATGTGTTATAGGATGGAAGGAAACACATTTCAAGACCAACCAGAGACATCCATTAATGGCCAGTCCCCTCCAGCACCGCAGGACACTATAAGTGGCATTCATCAGTGCCTAATAGAACTGACCACTTTGGCACATCAACAAGTAGAAAATAATAACCATACTACGATAATACAACCAACAATTCAAGAACAAGCAACTGTGGCTGAAACGCGAAAAATGATGATACTCAAAAAATTTCTATGACAACGTCCCACTACCTTTTAGGAAAGTGCAGAGCCACTTGATGCGGAAAGGTCGCTTTGACAAGTGAAAAAGGTAATGGATAGCATAGATATTACCCTACGAGTTACCTTGGCCTCTTATCTATTTGAAGGTGAAGCTGATCACTAGTGAGATACAGTCAAAAGAATGAGAGATGTAGACCAAATGATGTGGACCACCTTCGAAAGAGTGTTTAATGATAAGAATTTTCCCGAGTCCGTAAGGGATAAAATGTCCTCTGACTTCCTGGAGTTGCAACATCGTAATCTGACAGTCACACAATATGAGTCCAAATTTGTTGAACTCTCTTGCTTTGCCACAGAATTAGTTTCCACTGATGTCAAGAAAGGCCAAACGATTTGAACAAGGTCTTAAGCCTTCTATCCGAGGGCGCCTTGTAGCGCATCGGCTAAGGAACTATAAGAAACTATTGGAAAGGGCTATGCTGGTAGAAAGAGACCTGGAAGATACCCAAAATATCAGAAGTCATCAACAAGGCAGAAGAAGTCAGACAAGAAATGGTGACAGCTGTAGTCACCAAAGAATGACCCCATATCGATGGCTAGGGCAAGATACCAATGAAATGAGGAGTGCAAATCAGAGACAAAATTCTGAAAATTGGAATAGAGCATCCAATGATATAAAATGATGTTTTAAGTGTGGGCAAACTGGACATTTTAAAAACCAGTCCCTTCACGTCCTCTCAAGGGTCGACCAATTAAGGTTCTTATCAGTCATTCAATCAACCTCGTCCACAACAACGCTCTTAACCTACTCAGACGACATGACCGACAACCCAAGCTGGACCTTCTAGTCGTTTCCAAATCAGGCACAACAGAAAAAGCCAGGAAGTAGAACAGCAGTTACTGAAGGCCAACTTCAGATCTATGCAATGGCTACATCGGATAACGACGCTGCTAACGAAGTGATTGAAGGTATCATTCTTATTTATAATTCTTAGGCACGTATTTTGTTTGATCCAAGGGCAACCCATTCTTTTATTCACACATCATATGTTGTTGCATTAGTGTTAGAATTCGAACCTTTGGGTCACACATTGTGTATAAATCTACCTACTGGAGATTTCTTGGAAATGGCTAGGGTATGCAAAAATTGCATAATTCGAATTGAGGAGAGCGAGGTGATTGTGAACCTAGTTGCCTCAGAAATAATGGGATACAACATAATTTTTGGAATTAACCTATTATCTTGCTATCATGCCATCATGGATTGTTATAGTAAAAAAATCAAATTTCGTACCTCAGGAGATGAAGAGTTCGAATTCATAGACAAATGTCAGTATTCGCATCCGTTCTCCACAAGGAACAAAGGTAGTTTGGAATTCCTTGCCAACTTAATTGGGGAAGAACTAGGTAAGAGCACAACTGATGTCATCTTGGTAGTATGTGACTTTCCTGACGTATTTCCTGAAGAATTACTTGGACTACCCCCACAAAGTGAGATAGAATTTACTATTGAGGTATATCTCGGTATGGAGCCAATATCTATTGGCCCTTACCGTATGGCACCATTAGAGTTAAAGGAATTAAAAAAAAAGTTGGATGAACTTCTTCATATGGGATTCATTCGACCAAGTACGTCGCCTTGGGGTGCACCTGTACTCTTCGTGAAAAAAAAAAAGATAATACATTAAGACTCTGTATTGACTATCAGAAGCTGAATCGGGTAACGATAAACAACAAATACCCTTTACCACGTATTGATGATCTGTTTAATCAACTCAGAGGTTCTCGTTACTATTCCAATATTGATCTTCAAACTGGATACCATCAATTGCGAATCAGAGAGAAGGATATCCCCAAAATAGGTTTTCGTACTCGATATGGACATTTTGAATTCTTGGTGATGCCTTTTGGACTTACAAATGCATTTGCAGCTTTTATGGACATGATGCACCGAGTACTCAAGCCCTATCTTGATCAGTTTGTAATCGTCTTCATAGATGATATTCTCATCTACTCAAAGTCACATGAGGAGCATGTACAACATCTTCGCCAAGTGTTATTAACACTAAGAGAGCACAAGTTGTTTGCTAAGAAAAGTAAGTGCGAGTTCTAGATAAAAGAAGTCAAATTTCTTGGGTGTGTGGTATCCGAAGAAGGGGTGACAATGGATCCAACTACAATTGAAGCAGTAATGAATTGAGACCAACCTAAGAATGCAACAGAAGTTTGAAGTTTTCTGGGATTGGCAGGATACTATCAAAGATTTGTGGAAGAATTTTTCAGAATAGCTCTGCTTATGACCCGACTCACCCATAAAGGAGAAAAATTTGAGTGGACCAAAGAATGTGAACAGGTATTTAACATCCTAAAGGAGAAGTTGACCAAGTCACCTATTCTTACTATTCCCGAAAGTGGTATCGGGTATGATGTTTATACGGATGCATCATTACAAGGGGTTGGATATGTATTAATGCAAAACAACAAAGTTGTTGCCTATGGATTAAGACAACTAAAAGCTCATGAACGAAACTATTCCACCCACGATTTGGAACTCGCAATTGTTATCTTTGCTCTGAAGTGATGGCGTTGTTATCTATATGGAAAAAAAATTTAGATTTACTCGGATCACAAAAGTCTCAAGTATATATTCACTCAAAAAGACTTGAATCTCTTACAACGACGTTGGATAGAGTACCTCGAGGATTACGACTTCACACTTCAATACCATCCGAGAAAAGCTAACGTGGTAGCTGATGTATTGAGCAGAAAATCCCGAAATGCAGTAATCAATGTGATGAAGGACAAATGGTGATTGAGGGAGGAACTAGAGGACTTTGACATCTGGATGGATGTAGAAGAAGGTCAACCACATTTGTTTAATCTCGTTGCTCAACCTGTCCCCCGACAAAAAGTTGTTGAATTACAACGTTCGGATTCCTACTTAGAATCCATCCGCACCCAATTGGAATATGGGAATGCTCTTGAAATTGGTGGTTGCGAAAGGGGGAATTACTCAATCAAGGAAGGTTGTGTATACCCGATAATGCTTAGTTGAAAGAAAAGATACTTAGGGAATGTCATTGCTCTAAGTTTTCTATACATTCTGGTAGCACGAAAATGTATCAAGATATGGAGCGACAATATTGGTGGAAAGGAATGAAGAAAAATGTCGCTAAATTTACTGCTCGATATGCCACATGTCAGCAAGTAAAAGTAGAGCATCAGAAACCTGGTGGATTATTACGATCCTTAGCCATCACAGGATAAAAATGGGATCATATCACTATAGATTGTGTGATTGGCCTGCTTAGAACTACAAAGGGGTACAATGTAGCATGGGTTATAGTGGATCGACTCACCAAATCGGCTCATTTTCTTAGCCATGAAAAATACTGACACTCTAGCTACGTTAAGTCAACTTTATATACGAGAGATTGTGGGATTACATGGGGTACCATTATTAATCATGTCAGACTGAGATACTCACTTTGTGGCTCAATTTTGGTAGAGTTTACAAAAAGTCATGGGAACCGAGTTGCATTTCTGTACTACTTGTCATCCTCAAACAGATGGCCAATCTGAAAGGGTGATCCAAATATTGGAAGATATGTTACGTGCTTGTGCTCTAGATTTCAAGGACAGTTGGAATGAACATCTTCCACTAGTGGAATTTGTTTACAACAACTGCTATTAAAGCAGTATTGGCATGGCTTCGTATGAGGCTCTGTATGAACGACCTTGTAGATCACCCCTATGTTCGGCCAAAGCTGGTGAGAGCATTTTATTTGGTCCAAAAATTGTCTGAGAAACCACTAAGAAGATCCAAGTAGTTCGGGATCAGTTACGCATAGTTCAAAGTCAACAAAAGAGCTATGCAAATCAAAGGAGGAGACCCTTGGAATTTCAAGTGGATGATTATGTATTTTTGAAGATATCCCCTAGGAAAGGAATATCTAGATTTGGGGAAAATGGTAAATTGACTCTCAGATATATTGGACCCTTCAAGGTAACACAACGCATTGAAAATTTAGCTTATCAGCTTACCTTTCCAGCTTAGTTATTAGGAATACATGATGTGTTTCATGTATTCATGTTAAGAAAATGTGAACTAGATGTGTCTCGCGTCATCGACTAAAAGGACATCTGAATTCAAGAAAATGAAGCGTACGAAGAGCAACTTGAGGAAATTCTCGACACCAAGGAGCAGATATTACGTAACAAGGTCATACCACTCATAAAGGTGCTATGGCAACGTCAAGGTATTGAAGGAGCCACGTGGAAATTGGAAGCAGAAATGCTTACAAAATATCCCTATCTTTTTAATTATCAAGATTAGTATCGAATTTCGGGGACGAAATTCTTTTTAAGGGGAGTAGATTGTGATGACCCATATATATATAAATCATTAACACATTAATTAGGTCATCAGTTTTGATTTTATATAATCGAGGTTTATTTTTATTTTTTAAAAATATATATATAATAAATTTATTATAAACAAATGGACCCCAAATGTAGACTCTTCACGTGGAAAATAGTCAAATGACTATAAATTAGGTCAAGTTTCGTAATAATATAACGAATAAATATATCTGTATATTTATATACATAATGAATGAATAAGATATATATATATATATATATATATATATATATATATAAGTATTAGAGGATAGGAACAATAAAAAACGTGCAAAAGGAAAAAAAAAAAAAAAAGAGGTAAATAACATGGACAAGTGTCCATAAGATGCTTGGGGACCAAGCAAACATTGGCTATAAATAGCATGCATTCGGACCTTCAAGCAGCACACCAAATAGAAGAAAAAAAAAAAAAGAAAGGAAGAAAGGAAGGGGGAGAGAGAGGGAAGAAAGAGAGAGGAAAGAGAGAAAACGGGTCAAAATTTTGTGAACATAAGAGTCGCTGTTACGATCAAAATTTTTGGTACACGGTATTAAGTAGAGGTCAAGTCAGAGGTAGGATTTCTTTTATCTCTTGCTATCATTGATGCATTTTCACGCATATTTTGGAGTTTCATATCAAATCTATTTTTAATAATATAATATTATATCGCTATAATCATAGGGTCAAACTGGGATTTCATAAATAAATTGTTATCATGCACATGTTATAATTTTTTATTTATATCGAAACCCTAATTCTCTTATGGAATCAGGTTACATAATAAATATTTTTTTATTATTTAATGTTTAATTGTTGTTGGGTCTGACTACGATATAACTTTATTTTGTAATTTTGATAAAATTATTATAAATGCACATAATCGAGGACAGATGGTTAGTAGATACGTGATCCTTACGAGAATTCACAGGATTCCTACTAGTCCTCAGGTTCACTGGTAAGTAATATCAATTGTTGTGGTAGCCTATGTGGTACCACATAATTCCCAATATTGGTATTTTCAGAAAAGCAAGAAGGGCATTGGGTTCCTTAGGGTGCAAAATCTCAAAGTTTTCTCCAAAGGCGGTTCATACGTGGACCAGAAAATTGACGGATTTATATGATCGATATATGCTGAAATTTATTTATTTATTTGATTCATTAATTTACCTTATTTTTGCATTTATCCGTTGTTTAACTATATTGTGCATTGTTTTAAAACCTTGATAGTCATTGATAAAAGTCATCCTACTGAGCTGGTGAGCTTATCTCTATATAACATTTTTCAGAAATATTAAGTCGGGCCGGACGATGGATAAAATCTGCCATCATTATTTCTCTTTATATTGTATCAAGAATATATGAAATGATCATATGAGGATTATGTACTTGTACGCGGAATATAATAATATAAGAAAGGTTATCGTAAGTTCGGTGTGATTTTATTTTTTAATCACGCCTGAGTATTTTATTTTAAAAGAAAAAAAAAATTCAAGGCGTGACAAATTAATACCACCTCTAATTTGGTATTCATTTATACCAAATGTAGGATATTAAATGAGCCTATTATTACAAACCAGGATTAACAATGAAAATAATACAAGGCCTTATTTCCTCATTCAGTATTAAGTCAAGTCTGGACTATTTCAACCATAAGCCTTGATCCTTAAAACAAACATCTCCTTTCTTATTATTTTTTATTTTTTGGTGACAGAAGTATTTTTAGAATTCATCACTACTGCACAAAATTTCAAATGCACACATACTTGTAAATAAAACTATCAGTAAAGCCCAAGTTTTATTCTAGCAAACGAGATATGAGTGCAACAAATATAGGTTTATATTTTTCAATACTAATTCAATTACTGCCCATAGTTTTTTATTTTATGTTGTGTTTGGTACGTGATAATATTTTTTTGAGAGAATAGAATAAACGTGGATAAAGAATAGAATGTAAATTACTATTTCAAAGTTTAGCAACAATTAAGATTAAGTATTAGATATAGAATTGAAAATCAAGCAAGTATTTTGATAAATCAAACTTCTATTAACTTAAATTCAATTTAATCCAAATACTCCTAGTAACATTAAAAGAATAAAACTATTTTTGATGCCTTGACCATGAAATCTCAAACTCAGGACCCGAGGTGTTCTTCTCAAACGCAAACTTGGACCTCAAACCTCGAACACCGTCATAGGCATAGACCTGGGCCCCAAAGTTGAGGAGTGGTTACAGGAGCTGAGCGTTGAATTGTGATCGGAGAAAACCCTAGTTTAGCATTATAAAAAATCAAAATTTTAAGAATTTAGTATACGGAGAAAAAGTTTCTCAAACATTCTCCTCCCTAATTTGCAGGCCCGGCCCAACCCATAGGCCACTAAAGCCATTGCTTAGGGCTTTAAATTGAAAGAAAATTAGGTTCTAAAATAAAATTTTATACAATATAGTATGTAATTTAGATGTTGAGATATAATTTAAATATTTAATATATTTTAATAATTAAATTAACAGGGAGTGCTAATTTTAAATAAAATACATTATTTATCCAACGTATTTAGACTTCAAATCAAGTACAACTAGTATTATCGTAAAATTTTTAGAACCTCTTTCAAAAACAATTAGGACCCTAGAGTTTAACCTAATTTTCTTATGTCACCTAATGTTTATATTATATGTATTATCACTTTGCAGTCTTATTATTAAAATCAACTGTCTATCGTATAATAGGTATGAATAATGATTTTATATTCTTATAACTTAATTTTAAGACTATTTTTTTTATCAATTTGTTTATAATGAATAGAATAATTATAAAATAGAATGAGTAGAAGTAATACAATATTTGAAACTAATCAATCATAGTTGTATTACTAGTTAAATTAATTTTCAATTATATTTTTCTTTATCTTTAACAAATAGCATGTATCATTTGCATTTGATCTCCGAATTTTACTACGATTAACACAATTTTTATTTGTAAAATTTAAATTTTAATTAGTATGTTGTATCTCAAAAAAAAAAAAAAGACAAAACAAATAATTTTTAAATAAATATATTTTAATATTTTGATAACTATCTAATACTAATATTATTATTGAACAAATATGACTAGGGCCTCACATAACATTTTTGCCTAGGGCCCTTAGTTGGGTTGGGGGCGCCCTGGTGTGTACAGGAGGACCTTAGGTTATTATGAACCATTATCTCACCATCAGAAGCTGGGAGCCAGATTTGTCCCTTCCAAAGCGCATAACAGATCAATAGCGCTTCGGGTTCGCGTCCCTAAGTTGCCTATAAAATATTATGAGGAAAAAACAATGTTCAAAATTGCAAAGGCACTGGGCAAACCCATTAAAGTGGACAACATCCTAACGGTAACAACGGGGAGAGACAAATTTGCCAAAGTCTACATAGAAAGGGATCTTTCAAAGCCTTTAATTTCACACTATAAATTGGCAGGTAAACTTATACTAGAGTTGAATAAGAATGCTTATATTCTATTTGTTTTGCTTGTGGAAGGACAGGTCATTCTGCAACGTGATGTCCTTATACTCACACGCCGGCAACGGAGAAGAAGACTGGAGAAGACGAAGGAAAGACCACTATCTCACCGTAACGAAAACCCAACCAACGGGAAAATCTGACAGAAGCTGAATTTCAAACAGGCCCAACCATAGAAGTCCAAGAGGTGGAAAAAAATTATGGCCCAATCTAGAAGAAGAAAAGCTATCCAAAATAAACCCAACCCGTTAAAAGGGACGATGCAAACCAATAAGTTCTAAGCTCTAGAACACCAAAGCCCAAGTCAATATCCCCAAAACCCAAAGCAAGATCTGGCCCAGCGTCACAGCAAGGAGAACCCACGCCCCGTGCGCCAGTCAACCCAACTAGACCACAACAGACCTAACCAGAAATTAGGGGTTCTTGGAAGCCGTTTGGCAAAAAATACATAGAACAAAATATTTTGAAAAAAAATATACAACTGAGATACAAAAACGTAAATGCCCATTTTATGATCATTTAATTCAAAATCCATTATCTTTAATGCACCTTGATTCATGTGTATTTGTTATTTTTATATATATATATATATATATATATATATATATATATATATATATATATATATATATATATATATATATATATATATAATAAAATAGAACGAAGTTTGAATCCAAAGGACAAAGAGATGTCTAGATCGTTTTGAGTCAAAATATAAACACATCCAACGGACAATGTAATTTCAATATAAAAAACGGTTCAGATTATCTCAAAAATTATGATCTAACAGTCTACAGTGAGTATTGAATTTTATTTTCCCGCCCATGAAGATTTCTCTCATCGCAAGACTTTACACTCCTATCTCATATACGTCTCTATCTCTCTCTCATACAGACTCTCTCTCACGCCTCTCTCTCTCACTTATGCCTCTCTCCCCCACTCTCTTATCATCTCTATTATCCCAGCGACAACCCCAATTGTCGACACCCAGTGATCACCAGAAACTCCACCAGTAATTCATCGAAGTATCATGCTTCTACCAACCATCGCCTTAGCCCCCCTTCCTCATCTGCCCCCAACTGCAAACAACCAACACCCACCCACCAAGTATGTTTCCAGTCTTCCGCTATCTCTCCACCCATCAGCAACACTACCAAGTATCTCCATCTTACTGTCTCATTCTTTTTCCTATTTCTCTCTGTCTTTCTTTTCCCTCTCTCATTCGACAGCCAGTGACGCATGATATTTGGTATTGATTTGCTCTTAATCGTAATGCACGTTTAGTATTTGTCGAAATGCCTATGGCAAATATTGTACACTATTTTGTTTGATATGAATTTTTGTGGGTATAATTGATTTAATTTATGTTCCTCTTTGATGGATTTTGTTTGATTTTGGAAATTATTTTTGTGGCATTCATTATATTCTTTTCACTGGGTTTTGATTAACTTTTTCACTTTGTAGGATTTTAGGTTTGTCACTGATGGTATAGTTTTGGTTAGCGCAAATATTGACATCTTCGGGTGTATAAAACATGGCGGTGATCCACATGGCGTGTATTAAGGAGGTGAATAGATCGGCGTCGGTGGAGTTTGCAGCGGACACGTCCTTCCTCGTTGCGGCGACAATGGCGGGGGCGGTGGACGTGCACTTCAGTTCGTCGGCGAATCTTGACATCTTCAAGCTTGATTTCACCTCCGTCGAGCATCAGCTGCCTTTGGCCGGTTCGGAGCCCAGCTCTAAGAGTTTCAATCTACTGTCTTGGGGGAAATATCTGACAAATTTGAATGAGTTCTCTCTCGGAGAACAAGTTTCCAAACAAACGAGCTACTCTAGGTACTCTATGCCTTTGTGTGTGTGCATGTGTCTATTTGTGAGAGATTTGTTTTTCAATTTGAAGGTGTACACTCTACAGCTGATACCATTTTGTGTATTGCACCTTGAAGAGCATGAATGTTATGGATGGGGAAGAGAGGAATAGATGAAATTCTTTTTGATTGGTTGTAGTAGCCCATTCCTTCCATTTGTCACCATACATAAGAATATATGCATTCGAAGGAAAAATTATACTCTGATGTCAGATTACATAATCTGAATCACTTTGTATTTTTTCTCTCCTTTTTTTTTGGTATGTGACTTGATATCTAGTTCATCCTTTTCATGTATGTTCTTCAAGTTACCAATTTTTTTTGCTGCAATGTTTGGTTTTGATATAGATACAACCAATTTGGGATTAGTTATGTTTTTTTTGGTTTTAGTTTGTTTAATTATTTAATTTTGAATGTTGATTACTTATAAAGATGGTGTTGCAAGCAATTGGGTTGAGGGTTTGTGGTGTAACTAAAGAATTTTTAATGGCATTAATTTAAGTCAATAGTGTTTTGCAAGATTGTTATCTAATAGTAATTGAAGCTTATTGTAGTTTTCAATAGGAATGAGAGACTGTTATCTCTTCCACAATCTTACACTTTTACGTTGCTTGGATTATTGATTTTGGGTGTGAGTGATCATACAGTCATGGCATTTGGTTGAGTTTGATTTTCCTTTAGTCCAGATTGTGATTTATAACTAGTGATTGCTCCAAGTTTTTAATAATTCAGCTTTTCTCAAACACGAAGCACCGACAACCATAGCGGAGTCGAAATTCCATTTCTGTTGATATGGAGACTATCTATATTGGATATTTGGTGACTTTCAATTTTGTTTTCTTCACTTTGATGATTATTGTTGGATTCACATTTTTATACACAAACATTCCATTGTAGCATCTTTGGGATTGTGTGACTTCTTGGATTACGATATTTTTGGCTATTGAAATATCATAATTCGAATGTCATAACTTATGACTTCACATGAAGTTGAATGGTTAGTGTACTTAGAGATTGGTGAAAAATACAGTCAAAACAAATATTTAGTATAGCAAAGTAAAGTCAATTTTATTGATGCGTATAGCTGCTGCAATGAAGTAGAGCATAATTGTAACATTTATGAATGAGTTGTTGATTTTAAGTTGATTATTTGAAAAAGGGTAATAGTTAGGGTGTTTGAATTCTGGTAATGTGTTCCTTTTGTTTTCCCTTTATTCACTCTGCAACTACTATTTTTTTTTATTAGTTTGCTCCTAGGGATGTTAATGAAATTTTCTGATAACTTGCAAAAACCATTTTGGTTGGAAAAGGTTAACATTGATTGTGTTGCTAAGCGAAAAAACAGAGTTATTGTCAAAGAGGGGAAAATAGAGGGAACAAATACAGTTGCTAGGAAGGAAAATGTAGTGGATGTTACTAGAGTTGCAACTCCATATCTGCGCTTTAAGGGCTGTTTTTTTAATGTGTGTTTATGCTGAAAAGTTCATATAAGTTGCCCTTTGTATTTGTTTGATGTTTGTATTGAATTTTTTGATGAAATAAGCAGGTTTTTTTTAGAATTTATACAATATTTGTTTTTTTTTGCTCACAATTTTGCTTTGCTTTTAAGTTTTTCTTTGAGTGTTGCTCTTGCAAATGGTATGAGTTAGAGAGATTTAACTCGAACGGTGAAAGAGAAGAAATTTAGAAATCCTGTTGCGTGTGTATGTGTGCGGGTTTCCTCTCTTTACATTTATTTGTTATATAGTGCCTTCAAATACGGGCAATGCCTAGGTCTCTGTTGTGTTGGATTCAAACACAATCCGCCTTTTTTATATTAAAACTTAGGTTCCATTTATTTTGTTCTCAATTATGTTGGGCTAAAAATCAAAATTGCAGTGAACCAATGTATAGTGATTGATTTGAATTTACAAAGAATTTGAGCCAAACATACGTACACTGCAATTTATTATTAATTATTATTATTATTGGAGATTGTTGTGTTACACAGTACCTTTAGGAATGAGCAATTGTTTGCGATATTTTTGTTTGTTGTTTAGTGTCTTCAAGCACCGACAATTACTAGGAAAAATAAAATAGCTTACAATTTAAATTTTAAAAGATAAACAAAATAACTTTTGTTTTTCGCGGTTCAGATCGCTTTAAATTTTATTTTAAACTTAATCTAACGGCTAATATTAACACCCTAAATTTAATAAGAAAAATAGGTCCCTAAGGGTGTGTTTAGAGTGACTTTTTAAAAGTACTTCTAGAAATTATTTTTCATAAGTACTTTAAAAAAAAATAGTGTTTGAAACCGCTCCACCACTATCTCTACCATCCCCCCCCCCCATCACCACTACCTCCACCACCATCACCGCCACCACCGCCACTACCACCACTACCTTCACTGTTGTTGCCGTCACCACTAGTGCCATCACCACCATCACTATCGTCGTCGCCATTATTACTATCGTCGTTGCCGCCACCATCACCGTCGCTGCCACCGTTGTCACCACCGCAGCCACTACGGTCATTGCCACTTATCACAACCTTCACCGTCTCCTATCACCATCTCTCACCCCCACTGCAACCGATATTTAAATTTATTTATCTCTCTTCTATGTTTGTGATTTGATTTAGAATATGAATATAAATATGTTTATTGTTTATTATTTTTTATTAATTTGTGCCTTCAGACACAGCCAATAACTAGTATATATATATATATATATATATATATATATATATATATATATATATATATATATATATATATATATATATATATATATATATATATTTGTTGTAAAATCTCTTATCTAAATTTTGAATTATCTTTAATGCACCTTGATTCATACATTTTTTTTTTTTTGAAAAGTGATTTTTTTTTCAAATTATATTTAATGTACCTTGATTCATGCATTTTCTTTTTTGGGAAAGTGATTTTATTTTTAAATTAATTTAATATCCGAATAATGTAATAATGTAACAATAACAGTGTAACAAATTATTTACACAAAAATATGTATTATTACATTTTGTCAAACATATAGTTTCATATAATTTCATTCAAAATAATTCATCTCCGTTTTGAATTTGTTACCACATGCACAAAATTATTGAACACTGTTTTTGTTATAGTGTATTGTTACACTGTCTTTGTTACATCGTATTTGTTACACTATTTTTGTTACATTATTATGGAGTTCGAATATTAATAAATTTTAAAATTCAAATAAAGTGATATATTTTAAAATAAACAAAATATTAAAATTCTCCTATAAAAATAGTAGTAGTAAATATTTAATGCATAAATATAATTTGAAAATAAAATCACTTTTCAAAAAAAAAAATATGTATAAATCAAGGTGCATTAAAGATAATTCAAAATTTAGATAAGAGATTTAACAACAAATATATATATAAATTCAAACTAGTATATATATATATATAACGTATGAATCAAGGTGTATTAAATATAATTTGAAAACAAAAATACTTTATAAAATAAATTCGCATGAATCAAGGGAAGACATACAAATATGGAATATTAAAGTTCTTTCATAAAACTTGGAAATATTTAATGCACCACTTTCTAAAGAAAATATACATGGATTAATGGAGGACAAAAATGTCACAAAAAAATAAGTAAAATTTAAATAATATACTTATATACAAATAAGTATCAAAATTAAGAACTTAATTATCCAATATTTTTTTTATGTACTTTTTTACAATTAAGTCTAATTTGGTGTACCCTTTTCCAATTTTCCCCAGAAATTAAAAAGACAATGGGCTAGAAATCCCAAAAAAACCCAACCCAAAAAATGGAAACAATCCCAAGAAGCAACCGGCCAAAAAATATTTGTCATAACTCAGTCATCCAATGACCATACTTTCTACTCGATAGAAGTCCAATGGATGTAAAGGCATCCAAAAGTTCCCAAGGTGAACTCCTCGGTCCAATCAACCATCATTCACTGATCCTAGCCCCAGAGACCTTACTCTCATCTGTAAAGAATACCAACAGCACCTCTAAAAACCCTAATTCGTCGATCTGAACTCCAAACCCTACCACCATATACAACAAACATTCTCTTTCCCCTTCGTCTTCATACTTCTCCAACGGCCAAAAAGCCCCAGAACCCCTTATAATCCAACAAAACACCATGAATCTATTGGACTAGTCCCCATATGCGAACTGGTTAAATAGGGGTGTCCATTGGCTAAGCTGCGCTAGGCCAATGAAATTTTTTTTGGACCAAGCCTGAGTAATTTAGACTCAAGTCCTAACCCAAGTGAGTTATTGGACGGGCCGGACCGAATTTGGGATAGGGATAGGCTACTCACAGTCCAACCTGCTAGTCTATTAGGCAGGCCTGTGCGCGAGCTTTTTTATATACAACTTTATTTAAAATAATTAATATTTTTGTAATTTAATATTTGTGTAAATTATTTTTTTGAATCAAAAGTAGAGTCAAAATGGATAAAAATAAAATAATGAATAATTTAATTTTTGATAAAGAGATGAGCTACATCCAATAGAATGAATATATTTCAACTAGGTTGACACTTACTCACTTATCTATCATTTGCATTACTCTACCCTTTAAAACTTGTATGTGTAATACATCGAAAAGAAAATAATGTCTAAATTTTTAAAACTTCAAATTCTCACATCGAAAGACTTATTGTAAAATTTTAAATTTATGATCTAAAAGTATAAATTTGTTTCAAATAAATGGTGGGCGGGAGCCCGGGTTTTTTCAGGCAGGTAATTGGATTGGATAATGGGTTTGAGGCAAACTTAAGCCCTCTTTTTAAGGATATTAAGCTCGGGCTCGGACAAACCAACTATCGAGCCTATCGAATTTTAGGCCTATTTTTTTCAGACTGAATAGCGGGACTCATAAATAACTCAGCCCATGGACACTCTATGACTAGACCACCCCCCCCCCCCCCCCCCCCTTTTTCCCCGATAAGAATGGTTGCCCTCAACACCAACACAGTGAGCATCCTCTTCCAAGTGGAGGAGGAGGCGTTATGGCTAACAGAGGTAGCATGGGAAATTCAGATGTCGAAAATTCAAAGAAAACCTATTCATGTGGACTTGTGGAAATTGGATGCAACGGCCCTAAATTAACTTGGATCGACAAAAGAAAAGGAATTGTAAACACATTGCTAAGACTGGATAAAGCTATTGCCAACACATTCTGATCATTGTCCCATTTTAATTCAAGTGACAGGTAACCTTAATATTCTTAAACCTTTTAGACTTGAATATGTATGGACATCATAAGAATCTTTTACTGAGGTGGTCGCCCAAGCATGGAGGAAATCAAATGACTCCATGCTTGAAACACCCACCTTTCTGACCAATGATGCGAAAGAATGGAATATAAAAACTTTTGGAAATAATTGTTAGCCAGATTAGATGGAATTCAAAAGGCCCAAGAAATCAGACAATCTAAATTTCTAGAAGAGTTAGAAGTCAAGCTTCTAAAAGAGTATAATCTTACTTTAGAACAAGAAGAAATGTTGTGGCATCAAAAATCTAGAGCTAAGTGGAATATTCAAGGGGAAAGAAATACAAGATTCTTTCACTTATCTACCATAATAAGAAGAAAAAAGAATAGGCCACAAACACTGAAAGATTAGAGAATGGGAAATGGACCACAACAAAAAATTAACATATTTCAGTTGTCCAGAACTTTTTTACCCAACTGTAGACTGAGAGTAATTCATGTCAAAACAACACAGGGAAACACCCATTTCAAAGAAGTTTAAACCTAATATATGTAATATCTTAGAACTTCCTTTGTCTGATCAGGAAATCAAAGTTATCATTTAAACATTTATTGTACAACGCATTTTCAAGTCGTGCGAGTCTAAACCAATGCAAACAATATTATACAATGCAGGTTTGAAGTATTACATGATGATTGTGGTCAACGTGGACATGAGTCATGTTAGAAACAAATATAAAAGGACATTGGGTGTCGTGTAGGGCATATGTGTTTGTGACTTGTGAATTTATTTTCTCTTTTTTTTCCTTCTTAAAAAATTTATGTGGCTTGCATGTGAAAAAGTTCTTATGGTGTTAATAGTATAGGTCAAGTTGTATTGTATATCTTTCAATAAAAATGATCAATGCATGATACCACCAAGTAGATCCACTTGATTGGGGTTTTTCTTTTGACAGGGTTAGATATTATTAGTACTTATCCAAGAAGCATGGACACTGACACAAAGCACGGATACGACACGACACAGACATGTCAACATAACATTTTTCAACAAAATAGGATACCGATACGTTGAGAACACGCTACAAAAAAAATTATATTTTATATATAACATTATATAATTTATTACAAATATAATGATAATGATATACAATTCATAAAAGATTAAGTATTTTATGATAAGTAAATATAATGTCTAGTCATCTTTGTGAATTTTTAGACTAAAGCATCCTCATAATAGTCAGTAATCATCAATTTTTTTTGTAGACAATGTGTACGTAATATATAATTTAAATAATTACTTTCATTTTCTCAATTCCTCTTTTTTAAAACTTTTATGCATCTTTTATTTTTATTATTATATTTGGAGTACAATTTTAATATGTCTAGTATTAGTAATTATATGTTCTAAAATTTTTAAACTTTTTTAATCATATTTTAACACATATCTATCGTTTAGTAGTAGATACGTCACCAAAAAAGTGTCTGACACGTGTTCGAATTTAAAAATTTATCATTTAATTATATATACGGATAAAAAAGTATCAAACACGTGTCCAAGAGTGTCCGAAAAATGTCGGTGTTCAACACAGATACGTCAGTTTCGCAAGACTGTCCGTGCTTCATAGGCACTTAGCCCACACCACATGGTATTTTTTTTTTTTTTATATATATTTCTACTATCCAACTTTTTTTATTTTTTTCTTTTGCTCTTTACCATTTTGTTTTTGGGTAAAGTGTAGTAATTCTTTGATGTGCGAAGATTTTTTCTGGTTTTCTCTATATCCTCCAAACATTTTTATTTTTTTCCCAGTTTTCCAGGAAAGTTTGAATTTCATCTTTATTTATATCTACATAAGCTGCCGGTTTGTGTAATGGTTGGTTAATAGTAAGAGTGGTCATCCCACGTACTTCACGATAGGTTATGTTTGCACTCTGTGTGGGTTTTTTGCTGTGATAATCCCTTTCTTCATTGGGATTATATGCCCTCAAGTGCAGCTTGCAATCAAAATCAGCTTGGTGATCAATATGCCTTCAAACGTGGAAAAGAAAAAGTCTCCAAGCCATTCAAAAATAATAATTATTTTTTTTTACTGTTTTTAGAAAAAGTTTAGCCTATTTGTCTTAAAAATATCAAAATAATAATTATTCTTTATGACCTGAACCAAAATCACTTGACGTTATCTTTTAGGTTATGTTCATTATACACCTTTTGTTTATATAAATTGAGCATTTTTGTTTGGTAAGCATTAAATCATGATCCAACGGTCAATGTAAATAGTACTCAGTAAAAATTACGTTGTAAAGCTTTTATGATCACGCTAACATATAAATAGTTGGTGATAGATTGTGCTCTATCATGCATATTCACTAATGTGTATAAATCTTGTCCATCAAAAGGAAAAATGAAAGAAAAAATTTCTACTTTTGCCTCCAATTTTTTGTGGGTTTCAATTTCAATCATAAACCATAGTTGGAAAAAATTCTGGATTGAGTGGAATAAGTAGAGTGGAGTTGGGTGGGAGGAGTATAAATCAGTGGATTGTTTGGGGTCGTCGCTAGTCCTAATTTGTGACTATGTTATATTTATTATTACCGACTAAAGAATAACATGAAGTAATGTTAAAATCTTAAATTGTCTTGCTTATATGACTGGTATTTTCAAGGACCCTTGTATCCATTACTCTAAGATGATTTGGTTTTGTCTTTTCTTATCCTTGAGGTGAACCTCAGCACTGCACCAAGATTGGTGTATTATGAATTAAGTGGCATAGTTTCAAGTTGCAAAAACAATCTATTCAAAACGTAAAGTTAAAATAGGATATATTTAATCCTTTCTGACAAGAACTACCCTCCCCCCCCCCCCCCCCCCCAAACAAACATTGAACTTCACTTTGTTTGGCATAGTTTCAAGTGGTAAAAACAATCTTTCCAAAATGTAAGGTTAAAATAGAATATATTTAACCCTTTCTGGCAAGAACCCCCCCCCCCCCCCCCCCCCCCCCAACACACCCACATACACATTGAACTTCACTTTGTTTCGGCTTGCCTAGAGGTCGCAATGGGCTAGACTGGACCAGTCCAACCCATATTTTTTAGGCCCAATCCTGCCACAGATTTTGTTGCTTGGGTTTTGATCAATCAATAAGCCCGGCTCAGTCCACCCATCAGAGTACTCGACAGGCCCACCATAATGGAGCCGAACAGTAGCCCAGCTGGAATGGACCTTTTTATAAATATTTTAGAGTCCTTCGGAAGTCGGTTTTTTTTTATAGACTTATTTGCACTTAAATTCACTCAAAAAACTTATTTGAAAATAAGTTTATTTTAATCTTTATTGTCTAAAATACCCTCAATAGATATAGTATTTAATTAAAACTTGTTTGAAAAAACTAACAACTCTTAGGAATTGTGTTAGTACTCACATATGGTATCACTCTATTATAATAATTAAATTTTTAATTAAATTTTTTATTGAGCATATTACTGTTTAATATTACTATTTTTGTATTGAGAATATATATATATATAGAAAAATAATTTTAATGCTAGCATAATTCTCAAGTTATGAATTATTATATTTGAAAACATTGAAACTAATAATGATAAACACTATTTATGGTAGGGGTAATTAGGTAGATGACCTAATGGTATATAAGTCTGGTCATGGTACTTAAAGTCAAATAAGTTCTAAAAAAGGTACCCATAGCCAAATATCCGTATATTTTATAAGAAAAGAAGTGGGTAGGAGAAAAGATACTATATTGTGCGTGTTATAATATTAGGAAATTTAAATTTGAATTTTAAATTTTTGACTGAGATTTTATTAGTATTTTTTGACGAATTAAATTCATTATAAGTCTCTTAATAGGGGCGGCTCAACAGTGTTGTTAAAAAAATTTAGACTTTAGACCCCATTTTTAAAGAAAGTCTCAAATTTTTAAATATCATAAATAATTCATGTAAAAAAATTAAATTCAAAAATACTGTATAAACTTTACATAAAAGTCTTATAAAAGCACAAGCCCAATAAAAAAAAAATTAAGGCTTCACTCCAAGAAATGTCTCATAATTTATAAGTGTGCAATAATTGTCCAAATAAAAAATTTAAATCCATGTCCAAATAAAAAATTTTAACTTAAGTAGATTAGACCTATTAATTCAACGGTGAAATTAAAAAGCTCTAATATTTAATTTTTTTTTAAAAAAAAACTAACAGTAAAATAAAATTACTAAAAAATCAAGTTTAACATAATTTTCAATTATTCTTTCTCTCCTTTACCATCAAGTTCAAATATAATAACAAAAGCGTGAATAAAAAATTTTAATTAATATTTTTGTATTTAAAAAATTTAAAAATTAAATTTATTATTTATATCATTTCAGCTTTAAGCTCCAAAATATCTTAGGCTACCCCTATAAGGAGGACTGAATCCCAATTTTTACTATTTTTTATTCGAATATAGTTTTGAAAACTCTAAATTGAGCTTGCACATCAAAGCTAATGGACTACCGGGACTAACCACCTAGCGGGTTAAAAGACCCATGAGCCAGGTAGCCTGTCAGGCGGGCCCTCAGGCCACGGGCTATTTGCCGACCATTAGATTCATATCTTTCTCCCACTAATAGTTCCTGATTTGGCATTCTGATCAAGTGGTTACCATACTTAGAAATAGTTCTTTTTAGCAAAGTGTAATGTCAATATAAAAGTGACCTATTATGTGCAAGTGTGTGAACATATTATATATATATATTTTCCTTCGAATCACCAAAAGGGTAGAGGACAAATGCACTTTATATCATGAGAAAGTAACGTCCCTACTCCTGTCTAATCAATCTTTGAGCTTAACTGATTATACCAATTATTAAACTTCATTGGAGCTGAATCTTCAATTTACAAAAAAAAAAAAAAAAAGAGAGAGAGAGAGAGAGAAAAAAAGTTTAGTAGAGTGGAAGACATGATGCCCACTTTGATTTTGTTTCTTTATATAGTTTCACCATGGACATGGAGGGAGTGGAAGGAATCATTCTTATTATAAATTACCAACTTTTGCATATTCGTTATAATAAACACCGACTTGTGGAATGCTGCCTCAAATTTTTCATTAGATTGCTTGCATTAGTTTTTGGCCAAAATACAGTAATCGTCTCTAAAATATGTGTCTCATGTTATTTTTATCCAAGTCCTTTTAATTCTATTGTGTGAGTACCTACGCTTTTCAAATAGCGTTTAAATGGTACAATTGAAAATAGATGTTTGAATCGATAATGGAAAAAGTCATGCATGCACTTTTAGTCCTTAAATGTGCACAAATGTAATCTTGATGTCTGAACAACCAATTTTATCAGTTGCACACTAAAGTGCCCATTTTAAGTTTAAATGATCCTTAAATCACTAACAAAAATTGTCAAATGCATGTTACGTGTGCCTTACACAAAATGCACCACCTCACCTCTATATAAACATCCACGATCGATTGAACTATTTAAGCTTAACTTGAAAACTTTAGAGATGTAATTGAGAACATTGATAATTGAGGGAACAAACTGATAGCTCTTTAATACTTTAAAAACCAAATGTGCATGTAATGAAATGTCTTGTGATATTTTTTGTTACCCAATTTACACACCCCTCATGGATTACACCATTTAAACACAAGTTCAAAACTTTTTAAGTAAGAAAGTTATACAATTAGAATAGTATAGGGACCAAAGTGTGACGAAATACATATTAGGGATAAAAATGTATTTAGTTTCTTAATAGCAACATGTCTTAATCATATAGATTCATAATTTGTGGAGGATGATACTCGATGGAATTTAAAGTGTTATTGTGTTACTTAAAAAAAAAAGGCCATAAAAAGCTCTTATTTGAACTTATTTAATTGGAGGCTAGCAATCATTAGGGTGATATGAAACCACAAAGCTTTCCCTGTAGATAAAGTCCACAGTATAGCACAGTCATGATCAAAAGATACTGTTACTCGAATCTTTGTTATTATACACACCTTCCTCTTAATCACATCACAAAAAAGACTCACCATGCATTATAATGAAATAGAATCATATAAAGAGAATATGAA
>CAUOFW020006284.1:0-24474 GCA_963454935.2 Ilex paraguariensis | reverse complement strand
CATTACCTACAGAACAGAACAACAGGAAAATATAAAGCCAAGTAGCATAGATGATATCTACACAGCACGTATACATCAACAAGAAAAACCACACGGCAAGGCAGAATTAGGATCGCAAGCCATACCACCAATATTATGAGTCCCAGTTGCACCAAAAGCAATGTAAAAGTATTACCAAGAATCCAATTCTCCAAGTAAAAACTTGCATTATCTTCACTACAGATCCGAGTTCTCCAGTCAGAAAAATAGAAATTTCACCCTATTTAAAGAAAGCCCATCTAGGGCTAAGAAGTGAGGTTTCTACACTTCCCATTATGATTTCCTTCACAGAAGAGATTGCTTAAACAAACAAGTCGAACCCATTACATCCAAAAAAAGGACAACTGAATCAACAAAATTGCGACCCTCAACGAGAAGAACCAATTATACCAAACCCCAAAGTGTCAACATCTAATAAGACTTTTTATTTTGGTTTTAGAATTTCCAGAACACGAAAAGACTCATTAATCCAAATGTCCATCTTGACGCTGAAGACATTCCCAACCATCCCATTTCAATTCCTTGAATCAAATTGCACCTTTAAACCAAAAGATAAAGGAAGAGAAGATAAAAAAAGAAACCTGCCCTAGAATTATTGTCCCTCACAACCATCTCCCATGATGTTACAAATGCTTTTATATAGTAAACCTTTAAATGTATCCTTCTCAGTTCTCCAACTCATTGGAAAACTATTCTAACCAGGCCCCCTGATTTAATCAATGATCTTTCAATTCTAAGCCATCTCAAGTAGGAAAAAAAAAACTCACTTTAAAAAAGAGAATTTTCTTCTTTGTTTTATATAAGTCTCGCTGAGAATATTCACCTTAAAAAACATGAAGTTTGGCAACCAATTAATCTTCCTCCAATACAAACTTGTAAGCTCCAGCTTTATAAAGATCTAATATTCTAGCATTTTCCAGCCAGCAGATTTATATTTCAGCCCCTGTTTATTGACAAAACTCCAAGAACAAGGCTCTGACCATTCAAAAATTCTAACAAAAAATGATTGCTTTGTATTACCACTAGTTTTGTGAGTTTGATTTGAGATGAAGGGGAAAAGAAAGACTAAGAAAACAAAAAAGAATAAGGAAATTAAGTATTTGCTTCGTATTACCAATAGTTTGGTGAGTTTGATGTGAGATAAAGGGGAAAAGAAAGACTAAGAAAACAAAAAAAGAATCAGGAAATTATGTATGTGTTTCAAGACCTATAAGGCTAAGACCAATTCAGGAAAGTCCCAAACAACTACATAAGAACTCTTTCAGTAGTCATCACCATTTCTTCAACAAATCGAGCTTTTCAAGCATAAAGCATTTTCTTTGAAATTGTAAAACCCTGGTTTCTTCGGAAAAGACCATGAGAAACAACCGAGACTGGAATGAAGTCTACTAAGGTAATTTACATGGTGCACCAAACGACAGAAAACCTATGACACGTCCACCAAATTCTGATGTGGGCCAGCAGGGGTCAAAGATACGCTTACCACTTCACTGGTGCACCCAAACTCACTATTACAAATCTAAACCTAACAAACTGATTGATGACCTGTCAGGACACGAAAATACCAACCATGAAGCCAACCAAAGGCTCACTGTCATTTCAGGCCAGACCAAATATTTGACTCCCAAGCATCCCCTTTAAAGGGAAAATGGGCAAATGCATTTAGAATTTTTATTTAGACACTACTGAAAAATTGCTACTTACACTGAATTTTGATAAAGCAGTGATCCCATAGGGCCACACCAAACACAATCACAAACAACTGATCACCTGATTCATTTCTGACTAGCCACTTTCAGACATCTCAACAAGCCGCCATAACATCTATTATCCCAAGCATTTTAGCTCCATTCTGTATCGCAACATTACCACCAACTACTCCTTTAAAAAGATTCCTGAGACCTAGTTCAATTTCAATACTTTGTATCTTGGGAAGAAACGACCCATAACTAGTGTTCTCCTTCTTATTCTAGATAAGTAGTAATTATATCTTGGCCTGATTCTAGATCAATGCACAAAAAACCCAAATGATAAAGAAAGATAAAAACGAAGATTAAACAATAATTAAAAAACCAGCATTAGTAGATTTTGATTACCTGGAGCTATGTGCTCAAATGCTTCAGAATCGTATGTAAGAACTTCATTATAAAGGTCCAGAGAACCCACATAGCCATAAGGTTGAGGACTTGCCTCAGCTCTAAGATTCCTGCACATAACGCCTGGTCAGTCCAAAAGCACAGCACCCACATAAATATCACATACTACATGAGTTTACATCTCATCGATCCACAACTTAGGTGGGGTAAGAGTGCACTTGGCCATCTGATGGGCTAGGTCCCAAGAGTTTGGGAGATGTAATCCCTAGTCCCCTGGATTCTGGATAATTGGTCACAATCTTGCCGGAAGCCATTTTTTCCACCCTGTTTTGTTTCTCTTACATGCATCAACACATTTTCAGACTATTTGAAATTCCATTTTACCCACAATATGATGAACCGTGTTTTTAGTACTACTTGCATGAAATCCAGCGTCACAATAATTCACGGCGTTCAACTCTTACAAAGCCATGAAGGACAAAAAAACATTACTCTAAAATGAGACTAATGAAGACCTTGTGCGAGGGCGCCATTGTGCTTTGGTATGCTGACATATGGACTTCCAAACAAAGTTTCAAACGTTTAGCATCAAAACTCAGCCCTTTCTTCAAAAATCTCAACAATAGAAACAAAAAAAAAATACAGTTCTCTCTTCCCAAAATATATGTTTCCACACTAAATAAAGTAACAAATATTATAGTGACAAAGCCTATGGCTCAAAGCATAACTGCAAGTGAAGTACATTTCAAGCTAAATTCAAAAATTAAACAGAAAAAATCAACAGAAAAAAACTCACAAGTAAGAAACATCAGTGTTCCGTAGCAGATCAGCTATTCTGCTAGCTTGATTAACAACATCATTCCGATTCAACGATCTCGAACTGCTATGCTCATCGAACAAGTGGAGCACCTCATCAAGCGCACCACAAAACACCGGCAGAGACGGCAACGGCAAGCACGGCGCGACCTCCGAATGGACTGTGTTGGAAAGGCTTATGCCCCGGGGAATTCCACCACTTGGATTCAACATCGGTCAATTAATCACAGGCACACCGATACACAGTTCGTATGTGTAGGTGAACACTCATTTCAGACCTGACATGCGGAGATTTAGGTTTGAATTAGGGTTTCTAGAGAGGGAAAGTGGAGTTGAATATGGAGCAGGTATTAAGCCCTAGAGAGAGAAAGGGGGAGGTAAGAGAAGCAAATGGCGGGGAATCCGTATAGAAAAATTTGGGGACTTTACCCTGTGAGTTGGAGAAGACTGTACTTGGGCGGTTGGGTTTTATATGTGCAGTGGAAAATGAGTCCAACTTATGCAATGACGTGAATACCCTTGGCTCCGCTGTCTGTACGCTGTCAAAACGCTGTCGTATGAGTACGTGTAAGCTTGTAGGAGAAGCTTCAATATTTTCTTACATTTTCCGGGCGAACAGGATGGATTAAAATTTTGTTTTTGAAATTGCTGAAACGTTTTTTATTTCTAATAAAACTAAAACGAATTAGTAATTTAATTGAATTCTTAATATTTTGAGATATCAATATATTTTAAACAAAATATTATGCATCTCAAATGAATAGAGACCCTACGATGAGTAGGTTTAATTGAAAAAAATTAATGAGATTTAAGACTCCTAATCAAATTGAGTTTTGCAAATTTGAGACGAGTTTTTTGAATATTTTTTTAAATAAGTTTAAAAAATTATTCAAACTCAATTCATTTATAAAATAAGTCGAACCCGAATAGCTCAACTTTTTAATGTATAAACAAGACTAAAAAATTATACAAGCTTAGCTCGTAACTCGAATCAAGTCATATTGGAGTTGAAACCGATTAATTTAACTCAATTATCAGCCCTAACGAAACCTATTAATCTAAGAATCAACATTGATTTAGGATCACTAGTATTCGTCGTGGTTTAATATATTAGGACTAATAATGTTTTAAAATATTTTGAGAATAAAATTTTATATATTTATTTATTTTTATTATATTTTAAAAATATTTTCACGTATATACCTAGTCAAAAGTTTATGACATTTATACCCAAAAAAAAAAAGGGTAAGCTTAAGTTGCAAGTAAAGACAAATTTTCTTTAAGTTGCGGTTTGGGACGTCGGTTTTGCATGTATACGGGCTCTCTTCTTATGTTTTTTTTTTCTTTCTGGTGGATTGAGAAGGTGAGGAATTCCTCGAAAAATGGATTGTGTTTGGCATAACTTTTCATGATAAAAGTGCATCTTATGGATGGACTTTAAAAAAACTCTAGATGTTTGGTATATGTTCATTTTGAAAGTGCTTCTAACCCAAAAGGGCATCTATATTTATGTGAGAGTATATTTGGAGCCGGAATTTTTGAAGTGTAAAATGTCATTGTGTTATTTTTTACCTTTTCATACTCTTATTTATTTATCTTTAAATTAAAATTTAATAATAACGTGTTTGAATAATAATCGAATTAATTTATTGAGTCACTAAATAATAAACCTATACTGAACTCGGTTATAAACAATTTAAGCATCACAATAATTCAACTTTGTACTAATTGAATTATACACCAAGCAAATTTAATATCACTGGGCAACACCGACACCGTTGTTGAAGCCCCTTAAACAATAAACGACATAATGTCCGGTCTATGTTATACATTGTCTTATAACGGAGGAAATTGAAGTTCATAATCCAAGTTCATGAACTTTGTTATCAACAATAAACGACATAATGTCTAGTCTATGTTCTACATTGTCTTATAACGGAGGAAATCAAAGTTCATAACGAAGTTCATGAGGCCTGGACATAATGTTCCACAACCACAAGCACATTTAAAATTGAAACAATAAAAGAATTCTTTCACCAGATAACAAGTATGCTATGCCGACAAATGTAAGTAGCAAAAAGTCAAATGTAAGTAACACATTACAGCAACTAAATTTTGTAAAATCTTATAAACTCGTCGTTTGGACTAAAGATCTACTGATCGAAAATGAATTAACAAGGAAAACCTATGTCCTTTTCGAGGGAATTCATGTAGCTGACATGGAAAAAAGCACTAGTTACAACAAACCGCTATTGATAATACTCTATGAATCTGAGCCATCTTTGTAGTGTCTTGCATCGTCTCCTTCATCTGTACTGTCATCACTTGATGTGCTTTCTGAAATGTCGGTTTGCTCAAACATGATTGGGTCCTCTGCTTCAAAAACTTTACACAATACAATATTTGATATCTGAAGGGGAAAAAATAAAAACATAGTTAGGAAGTTGCCAACTAATCTTTACGCTGCATCCATTACAAGAATTAGGGTATTTTGTGACATCTGTGTTTCCCGTCACAAAAAAACATGTTTTTGAAGAAAAAAAGTTTTTGTGGTTGTTGTGTTGTCACAAAAGATTTATTTGTTATCACGTATACTATTTAAGACGACTTGTTGCCGGCATAAAGACTTTTTGAAACTCAACTTATTATGCACGGCCATTGCAGCGGCATTGGCCGCCATAATAAGTAGAGTCTCAAAAAGTCTTTATGACGGCAACGAGTCGTCTCAAATAGTATTTGTGACGGCAACAAGTCGTCTCAAATAGTATTTGTAGCAGCAAATAACTTTTTTACGACAACACTATTACCAGAAAAAACAAATTTTCTTCAAAACACAATTTTTTGTGACAGTAAACACAGCTGCCACAAAAAACTTGTGTCAAAAGGTCCTAATTCATGTAGTGATATGACACAAGGTAAAGGATGAGTTTATCTTATGAGATTTAAAAACCACAATTTTTGCTCACACTTTGTACACTATAACCAAGTACTTCAAACCTGATACCCAACTGTTATTTCAAAGAGAGAGAGAGGGGATCCTATACACCTGTTGAATTTTCTTTTTGTGGAGGTAATCACTCTAGTTGCAGGGAGATTAAAGCTTCAATAGTATTAGGTTGAGATTTAAGAATGTAGTCAGTATGTGTGGAGATGAAAAAAGATCACCTTCTCTTTTGTATTTTCATCAAGTTCGCTAGCTGTAAACACATTGGTGTGCGCTCTATATTCGCTGATCATCCAACAAGTCTTTGTCCATGATCCTAGGTTTCCACGATAAAAAACAAGCTTTCGCTTGAAACCAATAACTTTGGAATGAGAAACAATTATGTCATCCAAGAAAGAACTCCAATAACCATCCTTCGTGAAAACATCATGTTTCGGCTTAGTGCTGTAAAAATACCACCTTATCCCGTTCCCGTACTTAAACTCACCTGCACATAATTGACAAAATTACAATCATACAAAATTACTATTTGTGCTCAAACTAGCTGAACCTCCCCCCCCCCCAAAAAAAAAAAAAAAAAATCTGCAACGTTAGAACAATAAAATGGCAAAAATGAAAGCCAAATACTGTTTAAAATTAGATAAATATGATTCCAAACAATATTATCTGACATAAGCATTTAGTGTAGCATAATTTGAAGTAATAGAGAACATGACATGAATGAACAATTTCTGAATCAGTCAATTTTTGAATGCTGCTAGTGCATATTTTCCCATTATTTTCATTTATTATCAAGTCTTGAAATAATAGTTGGATAGCCTTGACGATTGCATCTTCAATAGTTCAGGGATACTATAGTGTTCTAAATATGTAATTTTTTTTTCCATTTTTCCTTTTAAATAATGGACATGAGTTGTACTTGAAAACTTTTTTTTTTTTTTTTTCTGAAGGAGATTTCACTTGATGTGTGCCCTTGCATTGTTGGACTTTTGATGTTAAAATAATGAAATGAGAGATAGTAAGTTGCACGTGTAAGTTGGATCATCAGATAATGATGGAAGTCTATTTTCAAAAGCACTGATGAGAGAACTTGGAAAGATAAAGTGCTGCATTCTAATAGTGATTTGTTCAATTTTAGGATGGCGAGCCAGATTAAGGAGGATCTTATTCACGATATTTGATTTGAGAGTCAAAATCAGTGGCTTTCTGGTTATGGGTTGACCAATTCTAGCCTTTATTGAGTAAAGGAATGACAATTTAGATGGGTTAAAAACCATTGATTTTTAGTGTTGAAAAACTTGGAATGGTTTTAATTCGTAAAAGATGGTTTGGATCTCATACAACTTATCTTTAAGGACTTTGATTCTTTCATCTATTTTGTCAAAGGTAGTAACGTTCTAACTTTTCAGTGCGATCCTATGATTTACTTTTCAAAGGTACTTGTGAATGCTGTTTTGGGTCTCTGTGAAAGTCCATGGCCTTTGCTGCATATATTAGGAAGATTGTGTATTTGTTAAGGGGTGTGGAATTTCAGATTAGTCATGTTTATAGAGAAGCAAATACTGTTGCCGACAGGTTAGTTAATCAGGCAGTTAAAGGAGGGAGATCCTATGATTTTTCTGAGGATTTGCAGTTGCCTTGTGAGGTAAAGCTGGCTCTGCCGGGTGATTTGAGGGGTTTTCCTATGCCGAGGAAGAGTAAGACTTTGGTTTTTGATGATATGGGCTAATGGGTTTTGTTCTTATTTTTCTGTAGTGTTGCTGTGGTGGTTTAGGGGTGACAGTCTTCTGGAAGGTTTTTTCGGTGTGGTTTTGCTGCCGTAAGAGGTTGGGGTGTTCTCGAAGCTTTCTATGCTTTGGTGCCTTTTAGAGCTGTTGAGGAGTTTTTTATTTGGTGTCTTTTGCTTTGTTTTTTGTTGAGGAAAGGTGTCTTGTGCCTTTTCCTCAGTTTTGTTTCTTGTAATGCTTTTGCATTTGTGAATAAATAAAATTTTGTTTAAAAAAAAAAAACTTTTAAGTGCAATCTATTTTTCTACGTGCCTCAACTCTTGTGAACTTGAATTCCCCGCCCCATGTGTATAAGTGTAATTTTGATTGTGGCCCATATATTCTAAAGGACAAACCTGTTAAGTTCATTATCACTTGGCATGCCACCTTAGCCATCAAAAGGGATCTTAATGCCATGCTCTAAGTAACTGAGACTCTGTTTTTCTTGTTTATGTTGGAGATGAATTGAGACTTATTTAGGATTTGATTATTCCAAGAACCTTAGTAGTTTGGAGTACCACCCCCCAACAACCATTAACTTGTTTATGGAGAATTAATGCTTTTCAAAAAAGAACAATTCTACAAAACTCTAGTCCCAGAAAAGCAATAGACTCTCAAATGCTTCTTCTAAAACTTTTTTTCAAACCGTAATCAAACACTTAACAAAAAAACAACATACGGGAATGAGTACTACTACTTGGATATAAAAATTTGAAGTAATTTGTTGACCTAATAATGAAATTTCATTATATTAATATTAAATTTTAATATTTAACGGGCGTGCAATCAATCTAAATGCGATCGTGAATTAGATTAGTAAATTAGGTCTATAAATTAGCATTGTTCAGTGGGTAAGGTACTGCAAATTGACGCACACCAAACAACATTGACATAATTATAAGCAGAAGATATAAATACTTACTGAATGGAAGCTCCTCAGGACTGGTGGCATAGATGTCGACGGTAGGGATTGCATCAGATGGAAGCGGTCGACCCAAAATCTTACTCCTCAAATAAATCATTATCTCTGGTTTAGTGGGTGCAAACATGTAACCCATTGGTAGTTTCACCTCATTATCGGAAGAATTTGAAAAAGCCATTGTTTGATCTCAAAGATCGGAGAGACGAAGAGAGAGAATATTTCTCAATCTGCATGTGAATATATATAGACAATTCAATACGGTGGAAAGAAAATAAGGTAATTGTTTTCAAAATCTTCAAAACATATGAAGAGTTTCCTCATTTTTCGCATTTTCAAGATATTTTACCCCAACTCTTTGGAAACTGCTTAATTTTGGATCTAATTCAATGCATTATTTAGGTGGAATTTTCACACTTTACACCTTGAAAGATATTTAAATTTTTATTTTTCACCCTAATATATTATTTTTTTTACTTTGTAAGCTGAATTTCATAAATTGATTCAAATGTAGCTCTCAGACTAACATTCGTTTTAGATTTTGTTAAAAATTGATGTACATGCTACCCAAGAATATGAATAGTAAATTTATATTTTTGTCTTTGAGTAATACACGTGAGTAGCATGTAAATCAAATTTTAACAAAATTTAAAACGAATGTTAGTTCGAGAGTTGCATTATAACTAATTTATGATACTGTAGGTGCAGTGTAATAAAATAATACTTTAGAGTATAAAATATAAATCGATATATCTTTCAGGATACAAAAATATGAAAAATCTTAATTAGATTAACAACAAGTTCGTCAAATATTATAATTCACAACTAATATAACGACAATATTGAATTAAGTATTTGGTTAAAATCTCTAAATTAAGATTTTTTTCTTAATCTGGGAGTTTCATTATGATATCGAATATTGTTTTTATGCGTACCCCATAATTTTTTGTGGTAATAGGAAAATAAGGTTCTCCATATAAATTTAAAAATATAAAATAACTTGTTAATATAAATAATAAACTAGGTTATATTAGTGTCAACTATGAATAATTTAATTCTTATACAACAAATTAGATCAAATTGAAAAAAAAAAGATATATATTTAGGTTGAGCATAAAAAAGACATACCTCTCGAAACGAAAAGCTATTGCTTGAGACTTGACGGGAAATGAAGAACAAACAAATCAATGAAAAGCCGGTGGGGGTAGCAATTAGAGGCACCTTTTGCTTTAGTATTTATATGAACAAATTGTTCCTATCCTTATTGGTATTATAAGAACAAAAGACCCCATACCATGCATAATTCACTCGGATTCGAATGCTACATTCTTTCATAGAGCTCAGATGAAACACTCGTGTTATTTGCAATTCGTATTGTTCGATTCATAGAGTTCGAATAAATTTTGACTTATTAACTCTTTTGACCTTTTTTTTTTCTTCTTGTTAAACACCTATTACAAAAAGACTAAACTAACGAAATTTGAATCAATGACATTGAGGTCTAACAACAGAGTTTTAGAGTCAACTTGATTATTCACCTATTGATAATTATACAAACTAACGAAATTTGAATCAATGACATTAAGGTCTAACAACGGAGTTTTAGAGTCAACTTGATTATTCACCTATTGATAATTATACAATTTAGAGAGACACGTTGGTCCTATGTATGAAATTGTCTTTCCTAGTCATCACCTTATTTCAAATTTTTTTATCATATTACTAAAAAATTACCTGTGAATGAATTAAAATAATATTTGTTAAATGTGAAAAAGTATGAGTGTTCAAATTTTTGATATCCCGCAATTTTGATTCTATCTTTCCATAAAAAATATAAATTATATATGTAATTAAATTAAATAATAAATTTGATGTCGAATAATTAAATCGTATTTTAATTATTAGTTTATTATATAAATCTTTGAATTCTTTTTTTTAGTACTTAATCTGCCATTTGTTTTAGGCTTTTGCAGATCTAATTACATTATAGAGAGTTCAAAATAATTTAAAAGTCTTTATCAAAAAAAGTAAAAAATAAATTAAAATTCAAATCTATATATATATATATATCTATATCTATTATATATATATATATACTACTTATAAATGTCAATATTTGTGAAAAAATTTTGATTTTCTATTTTATACCTAATTATTATTCTAACGTCAATTATATCCACCTATATACTTTTATCCAATTTTTATTTTTTTTATCCCTAATTATTATACTAAAGTCAATTATACCCACCTATATACTTTTATTTTATACTAAAATCAATTATACCCACCTATATACTTTTATCTAATTTTTATTTTTTTAGTCCTATTTGACCTTTAACTTATTTTAGACTCTTTTATAAAGATTTCTAAATTCTTTTGAACTCATTTATTAGTAATATAGTTACATAAAAAATTTTATATGTATATAAAAAAGCAAAGTCTTATATATGTTAAATTATTATACACGTATAATTACCAATTTGAATTACACGATCAAATATATATTATATTTTATTTTTTAGTATAAAATAATATAATAATATTATAGGTGATCTAATTAATCTATTTAACAAAAGAAAACTTAATAATTTTATAATATAATTAAATAGATAAATGACAAAAGAGATTTGAGAGATACCTAAATAAATGATAGATTAGTTATTCAAAGACTTATAGAATAAATGAATAATTAAATTTAGTAATAATTAAAATACAAATTAATTATTAGGCACTTAATTTATTCTTTAATTTAATTACTCATATAATTCAAGTTTTTTATAAAAAATATTATTTAAATTTTTTTACGTGCGTCGTGCACTGCTAGAAAGAATAAAAAACAAAAATTATATGAAATTATATGGGTGGATATAATTGATTTTATTATAATAATTAGAGATAAAATATAAAATCAAAAATTTTTTATTATATGAAATTATATAGGTGGATATAATTGATTTTATTATAATAATTAGAGATAAAATTAAAAATCAAAATTTTTTTCGCTTACGCTGATACTAGCAATGCACGACTTGCATTTCATGTAAATAAATTTAAATAATATGAATTATATATGTAATTAAATTAAATAATAAATTAAAAGTCAAATAATTTTAATTGTTACTAAATTTATTCTATAAAAACTTTGAGTACATAATTTGCCATTTATTTAGATATCCCTCCAACCTTTTTAGGCATTTGGACATTAATTATATTATAGAATTATTAATTTTTATTTTTTTAAAATAGATTGATTAAATTGCTTATAATACTTTTATATTATTGTGTAGCAAAAAATAAAATATAATATATATTTGACCATAGAATTCAATCTGATAATTATATTTGTATAATAATTTAACATATATATACAATTTTAATTCTTCATATAAATATAGAAAATTATATATAATTGTACAACTAATAAATGAATTCAAAATAATTTAGAGGTCCTTATAAAAAAAGTCCAAAATAAGTTGAACGTCAAATAGGAGTAAAAACCAAAGATTAGATGACAGTATATATATTATTGGGTATAATTGACTTTATTAGAATAATTAGGATCAAAATAGAAAATTAAAAAATTTTCATTTACTTCTATACAGATATAGAAAATTATATATAACTGTACTACTAATAAATAAGTTCAAAAAAATTCAGAAGTCCTGATAAAAGAATTCAAAACAAATTAAAAGCTAAATGAGTACAAAACAAAAATTAGATGAAAGTATATATATTAGTGGGTATAATTGACTTTATTATAATAATTATGGATAAAATAAAATTAAAAAAATTTTTGCAGATACCGATAGGTATACAAAATCAAGTAGCCAAAAGCCGAGTTTTGAACTCAAACTTTAGCAGTACACAGAAAATTGAAAAACAATCACAATGAACAACGTAGATAGTCATCTAGGTTTTGTCCAATCTGATTGAAATTCCATGCCAATTATTCTACCCCAAGCGTAGTTCCTTTTGTTTGTGCTGCCCAAAGGGAGGCTTATATGTAATTTGAGTAAAAGCCTCGTTCTCATAAAAAAGAATGTTACACTACACAATACCCCAATCCACTTGCCACTAAAAGTCCAAAAACATTTACTCATTAGCATCCCATGTCACACATTCAATCATTATTGGCATAATCACCATACCAGTTTAAAAAAAGTTACGAAGTAAATTATTTCCAAACCATTATATTTAACATACAAACAGAATTATGCAGAGTCGTCAATCCATAAAAATTTCTAAATTTAAACCAAAGACCATCATATACTATTTTTCAAAACCACCACCAGCTAGCATCACCGAGTTTACAATTTACCAAACAACTTTTTCAACTCTACTCAAAATTCAAACATAAGCATGATCTATCTCACACAATTGAGCTAAACAAAGAATAAGATATAATCAAAGTGTAACAAATGCATGGGTAGGATAGAGAACATTCAAATGGATTTAAGCTCCACTTGAGCCAATAGTCTTTTTCATAAGCCAAACAATATCATTAAAAAATATTGTTTGATCATAAATAGCCACGACGCAGACTGAGAATCAACATTTAACGTATGAAAAGTACAGAAAAGAATGGAAAAAGGAAACTATTCATCATGAAAAATTTCAAGAACAAATCTATAGCCCGAATTCTAGTGTGCAATTTCTCATCTCCATCAGCAACGATTCAATCAAATTTAATTAGTTGTGTCGTCAACATTTCAAAAGAAATGTGTCTAATACTTTTTTCCACCACATAAACTTGCAATCTATAGGAAATTTGCAAGCTGCATCAAGGTTTTATGAGCAAGCTGACAAAATTTGAATTTATGCCAACTAAAAGGAAAAATGCGAAAAAGTGATATAATTTCTTTTAATGGTACTAAAAGTATGGGTAAATCTAAATTAACATTTAACGAAATAATAAGAAAAGATATAAAAATACTTAACTTAAATGAGAGTATAAGGCATGATCGAAATAAATGGCGAAAACGAACTCATGTGGCCCACCCCCAATGATGAGGACATAAGACTTGATTTGACTTGATTTGGTTTGGTAAAAGGGAAAATGCGCGAGGGAGTAGATATGAGAGGGATAAGAACAGAGAATTTATAAAGAAAGTAAGAGTAAATTCAAATATAAAACACTTCAATAAAAATAGTAAACAAAATGTGGTTCATATGTTGTGAAGCTGGAAATCTAGTCAAGGAATCATGGTATGAACTGGCTACTTCTCTATCAGTGCCATGTCAAAATTAATGACATAGCTTTAAGGGTCATAATGAAAGTGTCTCCTTTCCTTGTTACTTACAATACTTACACTAAAACTTCTTAAAAATTTCTATCATCTAGGCCTGCAAAGGCACAAATGCATCTGCCGGTAGAAATTAGCCAGTTCTCCACTATAATTCTAAGCCATTCAATCAATAGAAAAAAACTATTATAAACTGAAAACCATTCTGATAATAATATCTCACTTTACAACTGTTCAATCTAGCAATGCCACCCCATTTAAAGAAAAGCCTAATCATAATTCCGTCAAATGCTGGCTCAAATTTATCTCGGACATTTAAGCAAACACTTGGGGTCTTAACCTTTCATTTCCCAACTAAAATTACATTAACCCAATTTATAATCTCATGCCATTAGTCTATTCCTATTAGTAACCAATTTTTTTCCTACGTTTCTACTACTTTACCATGGGGGCAGCCTACCCTCCCCCATGCCGCAAAAAACCACACACAAACACATTTTATTCCATTCTAGAATCACATTAGTATTATGCTTTGAATCAAAGCGATAATTGAGCATTGATTAGTACCAAAAATTTTTTACGTAACCCCATCTTCAAAACACGCAACAAAAATATAAAATTCAAAAAAGATTATTACCAGGACCATCAATAATATCTCACTTTACAATTGTTCAAAAAAATGATAATTATTGATAACTCACTAAACAATCCTATGCAGAAGATTCAGAATTGATAATACCGGAAGTGTGGTAGCAAAGGGGCTGAAGTGTGGTAACAAAGGGGCTGAAGTGTGGTAGTCGGTGGGCTGTGGATTGTGAGAGAGAGGAGGGAGGGAGAGAGAGGGTGGCTATAATGCAACTGAAGCGGTGATAGTGAGAGGGGCGGGCAGCAAATCGAAGAGAGATGAGGGAGAGAGGGTGGGTCTGTGTGAGAATTAGGGCATGAAAAAGGGAGACATAGTGAGAGAGTATAGGCATCAGAGAGGGGCAGGAGAACGAGACCACGTGAGAGAGACAGATGAGGGGGTTATTGTATGTGTTCTGTGTGTTGGGGTGATAACCGACGAAATATAGGGGGAAACAGGGTGGATGGGGAGAGGAGAGATTGTGGTTCCGGTGCCTATGCTACTGGAGAGAGAGAAAGAGAGATAAGGAGTATTACCTTGGAAGAGGGGCTCTGATTGTGCTGTGGCGGTGCCGTGCCGTGCCGTGCCGCTTGCGATCCGAATTTCTGAGAAGGGAAGTGTGGTTCTCTCTGAGATTGAAAATAGGGGAGAGGGTTGTGAGATAGAATTGCCGAGAATGAGGAGAGGGCTGAGAGGGAGAGAAACGGATGGGGCGGCAATTAGGGAGGTGAGAAGGAGAAGATAAATTCGGCGGGAGACGTGAGAGAACTGGAGTTACAAAAAGAGGGTAAATTGCACAATGATCCCAAAGTTTGTCACTTATTACATTTTCGTTCCTACAGTTATAATTTCATCAATTTTTGTCATCTACACGGTGACTCACTTTTATCTTTACCTTTAACGGCCGTCCAAATAATAGATGAAAAATGTCACTTGGCTCGCACATGGGAAAATTAATGGGTATTTTTGTCATTGTGCATTCAAAATATAGGGAAAAAATGGAAGCTCAAAATAAGTCTAAAGGACAAAAAACTACCATTATTCGTCACACTCTCTCTTTCCCCACACTGTCGATAATCCCCTGATTCCGACAATCACACACCTTCCCCCACCTGAGCTCCAACCCCAATTCTCTCTCTCCACGCTTTTTTCTCTTGTTCTCTCTCAACTAGCGGCCTCTCTTTCTCCAGTTCTTCTCTTTTATGGCTCACCCCAACAACGCCCATTCCACCGATGACGACCACTTAACCCAGTTAATCTTTATCGTTCTCTCGCTCTCTTTCTCTATCTCTATCTCCATCTCACCTCTCATTCTTCACATACACAAACACTCGACACACGCACACAAACCACATAAATACACACACAAACCATACAAACACACACAACCTAGCATAAAGAGAGTAACAAATATCTCACTCCACCTCCACCTCCACTCATAAGCCAACCCAGAAAACCCACATCCACCATAACAAAACTCACTCCCCCCCCCCCACCACCACCATAGACCAATTAATTCTCATGTGTCCGACGAAAATTTAGAAAACAATACACAATTCAGGAGGGAGATCTATAGAGAAATAAACAATCAAAATTCAATTGAGCAATACCCAATTCATACCAAGTTCTTCATCAATTCAAAACCTTTATTGCCACCGTAGCAGTTGTCGATCTTCTCCACACCCTCTTCGGCAAATAAATACATCATTCTTATGCGTCTCTTTCTCTCTCTTTATTCTATTGTGTTTGTGTTAGGGTTTAGATGTGTTGGGTTTGAGGAGTGGAGAGAGAGAAAGAGAATGATGTCTACGTTTTTTAGGGGAGAGATGGATACTGCCTGTGTGAGGGATAGAGAAGAGAAAAAATAAAATAAGAAGAAATTGGGTGTTTGGGATCATGTGTTAATGTATACATATAATGGATAATTGTGTTTGGATGCATAAATAGTAGTAAAATACCAAAAATATCCCTCAAAAGTCTCGTGCGCGAGGCACATCACATTTTTCGCCTATTATTTGGATGCCCGTTAGAGATAAGGACCAAAGTGAGTCAATGTGTTAACATGGCTGACGAAATTGACAAAATTAGAATTTTAGGGACAAAAGTACAATAAGTGACAAACTTTAGGGACAATTGGTGTAATTTACCCTATAAAAGATTGAGAGATATAGATATAGATATAAATATGACAGATATAAATTATCGAATTTATTGTATTTTTTTAATGTTATTTTAATAAATTAATGCATGTTATTTAATTAAATTATTAAAATAATTAAAAAATATGTGTTTACTTAATTTTCTATCCAACTTCCTCCACAATTGTTTTTGATGAAATTCAGATAGGAATAATATATTTAATTGGTTAAGATAGTTCAAGAAAAATTTATTTTACAAAATATCGGATAGGAATATGAAATATCATAATTTTTACCTAAGATAAACACCTTTATGAAAAAGTGAAGAAATATAAGTAAAAATTTATAATAGTTTAGAAAGATAGTGGATGTAGTTAAATAAGCTAAATGATATAATTTGATTAAAAGGAATTAATTAAATATTTATAAAAAAATAAAAAAAATTAAGTATTTGGGGAGGAAAAAATTTTAAAGTTATTTCACCAAATTATTTTTTAATATCTATAATATAAAATAGGGCAGCTTCAACAAGCCGATCCTACGATCTTAAATTTATTCATCCAACAGTCAAGAAATTACAATTTTTTTCCTTAGTATTTTTTCCCAATAAATCAACAATTACAGCTGATCTTGAAACATATCTTACGGTCTCACATTTATTCATCAAACGATTAAAAAATTAACATTTTTTTTTTAATATTTTATCTCCCAACCGATCAACGATTACGATCGATATTGGAATACAAGATTTTCTCTGATATAATAATTAAATGGGTCAACTTTGTCATTAATATCTTCTGTGTAATATGATATTTTGAATTTTTATAAGACACAATGATAACATTTTGATTAAAAAAAGCTCCCCAATTTAAGATAAAATAAAAACAAGGTTAACACATTTATATTAAAAAAATTAAATTTAAATTAAATTTATTTAATTAATTATCTAAACCTGATATGTCTTATACATATCTTGAATCAAAAATTCAAGACTAATTTTTTTTATATTTTAAGAAAATTCAACGCTAATATATTCTTTTAAATTAATAATTTTGTAAAAGCTTGTACTAATTAAAAAAATTATATTTTGTAAATGATACTTGTAGATTTTTTTTTGATAAAAAATATTTTGGCGATATGCTTTTTGATAAATTAAAATTTTAATTTGTATTAAATTTAACACGATTTTAATTACATGTATATAAATTAACATTTTTTTTAAGTCAATTTTATCATATTTTGTGGATTTATCTATAATATTTATAATATAAAATAGGACGGCTTCAACAAGCCTATCCTACGGTCTAAAATTTATTCGTGCAACAACTACTAACATCTCTTTTAAAATCATTCATATTGAATTTTACCCTCCTCTTCTCACTTTTTACACTCTCTCTCTAGCAGTGGCAGAAAATGAGGGGCTTGCGGTTACCCTGAAAAAATATATATAAATTTTTGTTATATAAGTTTTATATATTTTTTTGGATTAATTGGGTCCACTACAATGATTTATGAAAAACAAATTTAATTAGGTCAAATAAGATACGTACTAGAACAAAAAAAACAAAAATAAAAGTTCATACCAATCTCTTAAAATTAACAAACTAAAATTAATTATTTAGAGTATTGGTATGATTTGTTGAGGTCTCATTTGGTTCAAAAAAACATGGAATACATGGCCAAATGAGTAAAATATGAAATTTGTAATTAAAAAATTAAAAAATATTATTTTTATCTGTGTCAAATCTATATGTATAATAAAAAATAGTGCGGCTTGTACAAGTTCATCATACGGTCTCAAATTCATTCATCAAACGGTCAAGAAATTACAATTTTTTTCTTAATATTTCCTCTCCCAACCGGTCAATGATTATGGCTGATATTGGAACACATCTTACGGTCTCAAATTTATTCATCAAACGGCCAAGAAATTAATATTTTTTTTCTTAATATTTTTCTCCCAACCAGTCAAAGATTACGGTTAACTTGAATCACAAGATTTTCTTTAAAATAATAATTAAATGGTTCAAATTTGCCATTAATATCAACTGTTTAGTGTAACATTTTAAATTTATATAAGAGACAATGATAATATTTTGATTAAAAAAAAACTCATCAATTTAACATATTAAAAAAAAAGGGCAATGCTTAACACATTTATATTGAATGTAATTAATTTTAATTTTGTTTATTTAATTAACTATCTCAAACTAACATGTTTTGAATCAAAAGTTGAAGACTATTTTTTTTATCTCTTAAGAAAATCCAATGCTAATATATTCTTTTAAATTAATAATTTTGTAATAACTTGTACTAATTAAAAATAATAATATTTGTAAATCTTTTTTTGATGAAAAATATATTGACGATATATTTTTTGATAAATTAAATTTTTAGTTTGTATTAAATTTGCCTCAATTTTAATTATATGTATATAAATTAATAATCAACTTTGTATTATATGTATATAAATTAATGTTTTTTTAAGTCAATTATATTATATTTTGTGGATTCTATAATATAAAATAGGGCGGGTTCAACAAGCACATCCGACGGTGTCAAAAAAATTCATTCAAAGGTTACCAACATCTTTCTCAATATCATTTATATTAAATTTTACCTTCCTCTTCTCACTCTTCACTCTCTTTCTCTGGCAGTGACGGAGGGAGGAGGGGTTTGGGGCGACCCATAATTTTTATTTATTTTTTAATTATATATGTTTTATATATTTTTTTAGATTAGTTGGGCCCATTGTAATGATTTATGAAAAACAAAATTAATTGGATCAAACAAGTTGAGTACTAGTGCAAAAAAATAAAAACAAAAAATTCATACCAAATCTCTTAAAAATAACAAACTAAAATTGATTCGTTAGAGTATTGAAATAATTTGTTGAAGTCTCATTTGGTTCAAAAATTATAGAATATATAGCCAAAAATTAGTAAAATATAGAATTTATAAAAAGATTAAAAATTATAGAATATTGCTTTTATTTGTGTCAAATAAATTATATTATTGATCCTTAATGTATAAATGTTATCTTATTAATTTTTTTTCAAATAGACCATTTTTATTTTTAATGAATTTTTAAGTATCACATCTAATATAAAAAATATAAATATATAACATTATTTTTATCTATTATACTTAAAGTGTGTCCACCATAAATCATATATTGGCTCTGTCACTATTCTCAAAGATCTACACTCCTCACTTTTCTAATTAATTGGTTGATCTATTTTACACTGTGCCTTCTAGGGGTGTAATTTGGTTTGGACAACCCGATTTTAACCCGAAAAATTTAGTGTTTGGGTAAGAGTTTTTAGTACTTGGGTTGGGATTTGGTCAAAAAATTTCAACCTGAATTTAATTTGGGTTGGGCTGGTATTAAGGTCTCGTGAACCAGAGTTCAACACGAACCCGACAAATTAAAAAAAAAGTTATATATATATATATATATATATATAAAGTATTAACACTGATTTTTTATTTTTGTTCTATCATTCTCTTTACCACTCTTGTTTTCTCAACCCCTCTCGTTAAAAACTTGGTTGAAGTTATTGGTTGTTAATTTATGTGAATATTATATAATATATGTATTACGTTTAAAACAACAAGCTTATTTTGTACTATACTTAAATTGAACCCGTAAAATAATCCGAAACCAATCCGAAATCATCAATCGTAGCCCGCCTGAATTAAACTTGAATAGTGCTCGTGATGAGTTTTTCAACCCGAGGTAGGGTTAGGATTAAAGATTATATACCTAGGATTGGACTCGGGTTGATTGTCTAACCTGTCCAACCCACCCGAATTGCACTTTTAGTGCCTTCAGATACGGATTATCCATAATAAATTGATAAATAGATTCATAATTAATTGATTATATATAGTGACGGTGACCCATACAAACGTGGCGTAACTGTTTCATTAAATATTGTATCCGGGTTAACCCGCCGTGAAATATTTTCGCTATATCGTCAGATTCGGGTAGCCTGAAGAATAGCCTTCAGTCTCTGCACTTTCTAGGGTTTTCGTCCGATTGGTTCTGTTCCCGTGTTCTCCGACATTCAAGCCTCTCCAACGTCAGGTATTTGATTTTATTATGGAGCCTTTTCATCGAAATTATTGCCCAGTCTTGCATAATGGAATTCAATGGTTCGTTTGCTTTTACCGGAATAATTCCTTTTTTTAAGCTGTAATTGGGAAAGAAATTGGGTTTTCATGTGGAAAATCAAGCAAACAGAGAAGTAGGGTCGGGTGTTTTGATTCACTCATGGGCTTCAGCTCATTGCTTAATCAAATCGGTCACAAGAATCTTACTTTATCAGTCTGTAATTGGGACAGAAATTGGGTTTTCATGTAGAATTATGTTTTACTCTGCTTAATGATGTGGGCGAAGTGTCTCTTTACTTTTGGTGTTGTTCTTGGTGCCTCCTTTTTTCTTTTTTTGCTTTTAGAGAACTGTTCTCTGTTTTTGAAAGCAAGATTAATGGACAATCGGAAAATTAGGTGACAAGGCCACATGTGTGTTGTTTATGACTAGCACATTCAAATACTTGCGTGACAACAAGCCATCTACTGCAAAATACCAAAGGGTTACTTTTTTTTTCCCTTTCATTACTGGACTTGTCTGGACTGAAAACGAAAAATCGGAACATTCTTTTGAAATCATGATCAAACATGCCCTAGTTAATTCATGCTAAGCACGGTGCATCAATGTTGTAAGTTTGTCTGTGGTCATGGGTGATGAAGTATTCAGCTATATTTATTTGAATAATGTTGTGATCAATCTGTATTTCAGATGAGCTATTCGTCGGATCCTCATGCAATGGACCATCGTAAGTCTTTCTCTCCTCTTCTATGAAGAGGCCAATTTTCGGAATATTGGCGGGCATGTAACACTAGTTCTTTATCTACCCTTGTATTCAAGGGGAATTTTTCAAAGATGTATAATTTAATTGTGCATATCTGTTGATTTGGATCGTAAATGTACATCTCCATTTTTTTTTGTTTTTGATGTTTACTGCTGTTGAAATTTACATTGGTTTAATGGTTTTCTACTATGTGTATTTTGGGCTGAGAAGAGTCTGGAGTCAAAGGATCAGAGGTCTTTGTTGGTGGCTTGGCTCCTACAATAACTGAAGACAAGATCCGTGAGGTTGGTATTCTTATTTAGTTTTTGATGTACATTTTTTTAGGTGAGTTATACTGCAGTACTAAAGTTTATTACTTAGTGTATGAGCATGATATGTGGTGAACTCTACTTGTCTTTGAGAATTTGGCTTGATCAAACTGGGTGGCTGGTTAAAGTTTAAGAGTGTCGACTGTGACGTAAAGAGATGATATTTTGAAGTCCTAGATATATGATGAGGGAAAAGACAGACTATCAAGAGAGATTTGTTCATTACTTGTTTTCATTTCATCTCTAAAGGAAACACCTAGATATGTGTAAATTGGCAGAGATCAATTGTATTATTGGTAAGCATAGATGTGGCTTAAAATCTGAATCTGTTCAAGTTCAATGGGTAGTTAATGCTCTACAAACTAACCTCACAAGGATCAAAATCTTATTATTTTATTTCTTAATGAATATTTAATAGTATTTCATTTCTTAACAAATTTTTAATTTACTTAATTCTCACCATAGTTCTTTCCTTTGTTTTATTCTTGAAAAAAATTCCATTCATGTATTTTATTGATTTCAGTGTAAAGTTTCCCTGGTCCAATAGAGATTCAAGAGAGCCCATCCTGTACACTTATGGGCTTTGGGCTGAGTTTGGTATAAATTGGTTCATGTGGTCCTGGGGGAGCTTGTTAGGTAACAAATAAGCAACTGACATGTTATGTTATAAAGGGTTGACAAGTGACTGATGAAAGATTGGTCAGTCTTTGTGATGTGCCACCATCTGATTTTGAACAAAATAGCGCTGAGAAAATTGTTTCCTGACCAAGTCAGTGCAGTCTTCTTTGAACTTGACATTTTCTGATGACTCCAATCTATCTGTGTCCACTTGAAGCTGTTACTGTGATCACCTATGCTTTTTAGATAGCTCTTATATCATCTCTTAGATGTTATTAGGAATGTATCTAGTATGTCGTGGTGTCCCTCTGACATGTGCAGATTCGTCTTTGTTCTTTTATGAAATCAGTTTGTGTTTCCAGCTTGGTTTGCCTGTATAAAAAGCTGCTCATGTTCATAGGGTTCCATCAGGATTCCAATCAAAAAATTGGTCAAAGCCCAAATAGATGTAGACTAGAAATTGCTAAATCAACGGTTCCAGAGTGGCTAGTAATACCGCTTAAGGGCGTATAGACCGTCTAGTGCCGCTACCCACTTCCACTAAGGCTGGGCTTAATAGGAGCTAGGGATACATCATACATGTGTTTGAATGTGTCTAATCATTTGTATGCAAATATAAATGCATCCATTTGTGACTGTGCTCAACTTCATTAATGAGTGATTGTCATTTTGGAAAATAGAAGAGCTAATCGCAATTACCTGCTGTGATTACAAATCTTTGACAAGCTACAAGTTGTGACAAAGAACATCAAATAGTCTTCATCAGGCAGGAGTTATTAGACAAATGATAACTTTTATGGGGCTTCTGCTGTGATATTGCATATTGACAAAAAAGTGGACTGACTATCATTCCTATTCTTCCATGTGGGGTAGATGCAATGTTCAATCCTCATAGATTTGATCTTACGTTTTTGTTTTTGGAATCATAGTCTGGCCAGGCGAGGGAGAAGTGATGCCAAAAACAAAGGAGACAATGGAAAGTAAAAGAATATCGCAGATTTTAAGTTGGGGGTTTACATGATTGCTTGATTATGAAATTGAGCATGGCCTTTTTGCTTTCCCTTCTTATTTTTTCTTTTCTTTTCTTTTTATCATCTTCCTTTAGTTATTACATCAACCTGCTGTCACCTTATCTATAGCTTTGTATGCCTTTCAGGTATTCTCTACTTGTGGGGAAATTCTGGAAGTACGTTTGATTAAGGACCCGAAAGGAAACTTAAAGGTTTATTTTGCATTTGTTCGTTGTCTGCTTGTCTATGATTTTGCTTCTTAAAGTTTATGCTTCTTCTGTTCTTCATATGATTCTCCTTTCAGCATTAAACTAATTGTCATTTGGTATAGGGATTTTGCTTTGTACGTTTTGCAACGAAAGAGGCTGCTCAGAAAGCTGTGAAGGAAAAATCTGGATTAATGGTACGCCAAACAGCATATCAATTGTACAAATGAATGTTGTTCTAATGGTGCTTTAGTCTGTGGTGCAAAGTAGCTTTCCTCTGCGGTAGTGCAGCACATACTTCCCCCCATCCTACCTCAATGAATGCCATGCTGTGTTTTGCTATCGATTTCTCACTGTCAATCTCAAATGCTTTATTGTTATGCTGTGTGATCTAGCTTTTTGAACATAAGGAAATTTTGGCACTAGCAAAAACATGAATATATTTGGAATTAAACAACTGCGTGAAGAGCTAAATTACAAGACATTTTTTTTACAATGTAGCATCACCGAAAAGGTGGGATCTGTTTGTTCTTGCTGTCAGTCTAAGAATGCCTTCACCTCAATAACCTTCTCCGGGATTCATATTTTTTCAACCAATTTGTTTATTGTGCCATGCATGCAAAATATTTCTAAACCTAGAACTAGATCTTATTTAGAATAATTTTTGGAAATATAAAACTCATTAAAATTTTAGATCTTTCATTACCTTTCCTTTCTCGAAGTTAACATTCCAATATACCCGATTTTTGGTAATTGTTAGGTGTAACTTATATATATTTCTCTTACATCGAGAGATTTGTTTGCATTGGCATCTCGTAGAAATGTTAACCTGAACTTTATTTGCCGTAATATATTTTGTGAGGGATGAA
>CAUOFW020006283.1:0-24476 GCA_963454935.2 Ilex paraguariensis | reverse complement strand
ATGGTAAACTAGAGGATGTGTGATTGAAAATTTTCCAATAAATTATTAAAAAAATCATCATTCACATACCTTCTAATTTATTATATCTTCAATGACACTTATATTTTTTAAATCTCATTGACTCTTCTATTTTTAAATCTTCGTTGACACCCCATGTCTATGTGTGTGTCAAATGACGATGATAATCAAAACATATATTTTACCTTTATACTCCTATGTTTGAGATTGATTTACAAACATTTTTAGCTCGTTATATATATCTAACAAACAAAAATAAATTCTGCAATTTAAGAAAATTAATATTTTGTTAATTTTTTTCCACAAATATGCAAAAATTAATGAATAATATATATATAGGTTCATTTATTGGTTGGTATCGAAGATTAGTGAACTCAAACACAACTCATTTAACTAATCGTGTCGTGTCCATCGACCTATTTATATTTACATATCGTGTTCCTGTTGATCCATAGAACCTCTTAATCAAAATTTTAACACTAAAATTGAAGTTTAAGAATTTGTTACCTTTTAATCAAACTCGTGCGCATATTTTTTCATAAATTAAAAATTAAAGATAACATAAAAATTACTTGAGTGTGTGATATTGGACTTGAAGCTCATTATAAATTCAATTAAAATGATATATAAAAAAGAAATTTGAGTACAAAACTTTAGACATTAATTTACAATCTCAACTAATAAAAATTTAAATAAATTTATATAAATATTTTTGTATATTATCATAATAATAATTGATAAGACCTCATTCAAAGTTTCACATAGGATCTCAATTTGGATGGGTGACAACACATTCTATTTTGTGCACATTTGGGTGTTTAAACTTGATATTGTGAGTTTGTGATCATCTCTTGCAAATATTCGAAATTTGTAGTGGCAAAGCATTTTACCTAAATACTCCGTTTAGTATGATAAAAAAATAGAAGGATGAAAAATTTGAGAGATAAATAAAATATTATATTTAATAAGGAAGGAAAATAGAAATGATGAAAAAGTAAATGAATTAACTTTTCTTCTACCTCATCAAAATTAATCCCTTCAAAATCAGAAAGAAAGTATTGAAAAATTAATTATTTGTGTTGATACATATCTTATTTGTCTATATATTTTTTGATATGTATATATTAATTTTATATAAAAATACAATGATAAAATATGTATTATATATATATATATATATATATATATATATAATTTTAAAAAAAAAATTAAAAACATTAAAATTTTTTTAAAAAAAATCACCTCAACTAGGGATGAATTTTCGACTCAACACGATAATATGACTCAAACTCGATATGAATTTTATGACACGAACTTAATTAAACTCAATACGAACTTGAAAATAACCTAACACGCGAACAAGAAATATAAAAGACTCATATTCAGTTCAACCAGTCAAGCTCAAAATTGACAACACCAACTAGTTTATTTAAAAATAAACACTTTATATATTTTCTCGTTTGTATAGTAACACAAAATTAACATGTTTAACTAATATTATAGACATAAAATGTTAATTATTTGTAACTATTTATTAAACATTGATATAATTATTATATAACAAAGATATTTTTACTTATTATTATTATATTTATTTAAGTTAATTTTTAGTTTGTAGAAAAAAATATCAACATGGATTCAATTAAGTGAAAATAAAATATTAGCGTTAAATTTTTTATTCAAAATTTATGTTAGTCAACACGAGTACGAAAATGAACACGAATACGAATACGATACGAAAATAAACAGGTCAACTCGTAACTAGACACGATACAATTAGTTAAATGAGTTGATTTAGGTTTGACTAATGTTCGACACAAACCCGTAATGACTCAACACGAATCTGAGACGATACGATTTGATTGTCACTCCTAATCTTAACCAGCACAAAAAAAAATAGTCATTTTTATATTCTATCCATCCATCCAATCAAACACAAAGGAAAGAAAGTGTATGTGTCCTATTTTTCTTCCTTGATGAATAAAAAACGTATGACTAATATTTTTCAGCATTCCTACTTTCTATCTTTTTTATCAGATGGAGTATTAGTGGTTGGTTTGGTTTGCACTGATGGGATGGGAAGTGGGTGAATAGGAGGGAGAATAAAATGACAAGGTAATTTTGGTATTTTTTAGAAAAGCTTTCATTACCTCCACACTTTTGCACGTTAATCATTGTGAATAATGTGAATATAGTTGAAATACAAATTAGAAAAGAGGTCAATGAAAATTCCAAAAATAAAAGGGACGTTCTTGGAAATATATAAATTAAAAAAAAGGTGTGAATGAATTTTTTTTCAAATTTGAGAAACATAATTTTATTCAAAAAAATTATATTATAAAATTAAATTTTCAACGTCGGATAGTTGTCCGATCATGAGAGTTACGATATATAACATTATTTATCTTGGAATTTTAAGTATGTGTGATTTATTAATAATTACACATGTTTCAGGTTTAGAATTTAAGATTTATGATCCGATAGTTATTGGTTATCAATAAAGGATGACATTACGCAGGTTGCTGGGGATTTTAATGTGATTGGGTCTTTGATGGAGAAGGAATGGGGGGGAGCTAGCAGGGTTCATAGGATAGAAGAATTGTAATGCCTTATTTTCTGCGTGTAATCTTATTGATATGGACTTTAACGGACCAAAATTAACATGGTCAAATAATAGGCGGGGGATTGCAAATGTTCAAGAAAGATTGGACTGAGTCTTAATCAACCTTGAATGGAGTATGTGCCATCCCTTTATGCAGGTTATTCATGAAGCTAGGGTGGGATCAGACCATTGCCCTATCATTATCATCTTGGAGCCATTGTCAAAGAAGAAGCATTTCTCTTTTAAATTTGAAGCTTGCTGGATGGATGACGATATGTGCGAGGATAATATTAGAAAACATTGGAATGTTGCTGGGCAAGGTTCAGCGATGTTTGGTTTGTCCAAGAAGATGGATAGGTGTGGGAAGGAGCTTAAGGCGTGGAGCAGATTGAAATTTAGTGATGAAAGGAGATCTTTGGTAGAGTTAAAGGATCAATTGTCTAGAGTGCAAATGTCAGAGGCTTCATAGGCCAATCTGAAAAAGGAGATGGAGATCATTTCTGACATAGATGGAATTAGGAGATGGGAGGAGCTTTTCTGGAAGCAAAGATCAAGAATAAATTGGCTGCAGTCAGGTGATCAAAATACAAGGTTCTTCCATTTCTCTACGATTCAGCAAAGACAGCGGAACTTGATTTTGAGATTAAAGACAGATGATAATGAGTGGATTGATGATGACGAGGTGCTGAATGATCACATCAAAAGGTATTTTCAGAAGCTTTTTTCCACAACGAGGCAAAGAGATTTTGAGGAGGTGTTGGGTTTTGTGGAGAGAAAGGTTACTGACGATATGAACCAACAGCTGCTTAAGCCGATCCTGAATGAAGAGATTAAGACCGCGGTTATGCAACTGGGTGCTCTTAAGACCCCAGGGCTTGATGGTTATTGTTGGGAATGAGGTGGGCAGGGTTGTCAAGCATTTTTTTTACAGGGGTTTTATGCTCAGGGATTTGAACAAAACAAATATTGTTCTCATTCCTAAGGAAGCCTCACCGGAAAGTATTTCCTAGTTTAGATCTATTGCGCTTTGTAACTTCCTTTACAAGATTATTTCGAAGGTCCTTGCAAACAGAATGAAAGGCTTCATGTCCACCATTATCTTTCCCCAACAAGCTGCTTTTGTACCGCATAGGCAGATTCAAGACAACATCATTATTGCAAATGAGGTTCTCCATTTTATGAGATTGAAGAAGAAAGGTAAGGTTCCTGATGTGGCAGTTAAATTGAATATCAGCAAAGCTTACGACAAAATTGAATGGAATTTTCTGGAGGCAGTGCTGCTTAAGATGGGATTCGATCAACGATGAGTGCATCTTATCATTCAATGTGTTAGCACAGTTAGTTTCCATATGATTATTAATGGTGAAAGAAGATGTGAAGTCTTCCCATAGAGAGGCATTAGGCAAGGTGACCCTCTTCCCCTTATTTGTTTATTTTGGTTGCTGACGTCCTGTCTTTGATGTTACAGAAAGGGGTGGAGGAACGAAAAATTTCGGGACTGAAAGTTCGGAGATGAAGCCCAGCTATCTCTCATTTGTTTTTTACGAACGATTCCTTTTTCTTCTTTAAAGCCAAGGCACAAGAAATCCCATATGCCATGACTATTCTTAACAAGTTTTGTTTGGCCTCTGGACAGTGCTTGAACCTTCAGAAATCTGGTATTATTTTTTCGGCAAATGTGACGGATGATCAGAGGCTTTATTTTTGCCGGATGATGGGGTTATGTCCCTTGGATGGAGAGATCAAATACTTGGGCTTGCCTATTTTGCATGGGAAAGCTAAGAGTGATTTATTTGGTTATCACCTCGAGAGGATTTTGAAGAAACTTCAAGGGTGGAAAATCCTTTTTCTTACACAAGCTGGCAAAAAAGTTTTGGTTAAGGCTGTTATCCAAGCGATCCCAATGTATGCTATGTCAATCTTCTCTTTCCCCAAGAATTTTTGTGAAAAGATTAACAAATGTGTGAGGAAATTTTAGTGGGGAGGTGGTGGTGATAAGAGTGGCATTTGCTCGAAGAGTTGGGACAATTCAATCAGGCTTTACTTGCCGAGCAATGCTGGAGGTTGCTTCAGAAACCCGACTCTTTTTGGGCTAGGTTCCTAAAGTCTATTTATTTCCCTGGAGGAGACTTCATGAAGGCCAAGAAAAGGAGCGAAACCATCTTGGATTTGGTGCAGTTTACTTAAAGGAAGGGATCTTCGCAATAGTGGGATTTTTTGGCAAGTCTCGGATGGTCCCAAGTTAATATCTGGGAAGACAAATGGATTCCTAAGCTTGATGACGGAGTTGTTCGGTCGACTAGACCCCACAACGGTAATGTTGTCTGGGTCAATCGGTTATTCTCTCTGAAGTCTAAGTTGTGAAATGATGGGCTTATTCGAGATATTTTAATGCGCAAGAGAGCGAGGCCATTTTAGCCATCCCATTACCACAATCTCCAGCCGCTGACAGGAGGTTTTGGAGACTGCATCCTAGAGGAGTTTATTCAGTTCGATCAGGTTGCTCCCTTGCCATTTCTCTTGTCCCTTCTTCTTCTAATTTTTCTAGTACCTCGTTTTGTCCTCATCCAAAGTTGTGGTTTGTTATCTGCCACATGTTGACTTTCCCAAAGATCAAGCATTTTTGGTAGAAAGTTTGTAACAATGCTTCGGTCAAACGCGATAATTTGTTTAAAAGAAAATGTGTTGCTTTCCCTTGGTGCCAATTATGTGGTGAGAAGATTTAAACTGTGGAACATCTTCTTTTGAATGTGATTGGGCAAAGAAAGTATGGTTCGGGTCTGAGTTAGGTTTGAAACTAGTTCTGGAGGCAAATGTGTATGTTTGTCAATGGGCTTCGTCGTTCTTGGCTGACATTAAGTGCATTCTCAGTTCGCTTGAGATCATAGGGAAAATGGCTACGTTTGCATGGGCCATTTGGAATGCTAGAAATAATTTTGTATTTAATCATCAGGAGCCAAACGCATTGTCTACTCTGTTGTGGGCTCAACAACAGTGGAGTGAAGCTTGGGCTACGGAGAAAGCTTGGCATGAGGATCTTCAGGTGGTCTTTTCTACTCGGCTTGACCATCCTTCTGGCAGCCGTCCAGATTTTTGTCTGAGGTGTGATGGTGCTTTCAAAAAGGGTGCTGCTGCTATTGGGGTGATACTCCATGGGCCTGATGCAAGGATCATTGATGGCCTTGCTAAAAAAATTCTAGCTGTCATTAGTTTTTTTTTTTGAAGCCGCTGCAGTCAGAAAAGCATGCCTGGTGGCTTCAACAGCTTGTTTACGTGAGGCGACTGTGGTCTGAAGACGTTCCATCGTGGGAAATTTCTGCCTTTGTTTGTGATATCAGACACTTTGCTAATGTTCTTAATTTAAGATTCTTACACAAGTCTAGCACTTTAAATAGAGCAGCTCATTGGGTTGGGTTGCAGCTAAGAAATTATCCAACTCAATTCATTTGAATTGGGTGGGCTGTCCTCCTCCCGAACTAAAGACCTTTTTGTCTAACGATTGTATCCAACACTTTTTGACGTAATGATTTTTTGCATGGTTGATGTCAAAAAAAAAAAAAAAAACTCATAAAAACAAAATAATAATTAAAATTAATTTAATTTTTATCTAATTATATAAAATTAAGAATAATTCGTACTTGAAGGCACGGTATAACGTAAGTGAGAAGTAATGAATTTGGGAGAGAAAAAATCTTATTTTGAGAGGGATGTTAGTGACCGTTAAATGAGTCTATTTGAGATTGTCGGATAAGTTAATTAAAACCTGTCATATTTTATATTATATATTTATCCCAAAATTATTTTTCTTATTAAAAAATATCATATTTTCTGTATGACCCCAAAATTATTTTTCTTGTCACATTAATTTAAAATTATGTAATTAAAAAAATAAATTATTATTTAGCACATAAATTTTATACGTTAATGTTCGATTTTTGGCATCACAGAGTGTGTTTTCAAGCATGGAGTTATTTCTAGTTTATTTATAATCATTAATTATTAAAATAGTAAAGTAAAATAAATATAAAAAATTATACGTGTCTTGTTTTAATATGGTAGTAAGGCCCATTTAAAAAAATGAACAGGGCCGCAGCGGACCTTAGCAATAAGTCCTAGTCCAAATTGGATAAAATGGCCCATAAACCACGAAGCCCACAACGTTACCGCAACCCACAAGGGGCACAATCGTCATGTCGTAACAACGTTGGCAATATAAATATCCGCATTAGGGTCTACACTAAACTTCCCCAAACGTTGTTTGCACGAGATCTGTGGTTCTTCGGGCCGCTACTGTTCTTCTCTCTCTTAGTAGAAGTCTCTGCTCACGCTCGAGCAGGTTAATTAAACCAATTCCTTTGACCTCTGTATCTTTAAATTTGTGTATTTTGTTTATTATTTTTCTTTGAGATTGTATTTCGTTAGACTATAGTTTCTAGTCATTACATCTATTCTAATGCTGTGATTGTAGATCTGTATATGAATTTTGCGGGCTTTTATAGTTCCTTTGACCGTGTTTCGTTTTTGGGCAAGCTTGAGAAGAAGAAACAAAGTAATCTAAAAATCTGTAATGAATTTCTATTCTGTCTATGTTTGGGTTGATTAGAAGGATAAGACTATGGTTCTGAATAAAAAACTTTTCAATACTATACTGAAAAAATGTGGCTATACATTGTTGATTCATTCATAGTCGTTGATCCTAAAAACGACACTGTAAAGTGAAACAGTTAGATAAAAACGCTTTCTGCATGTCATTTTTTATTTGTTGGAGAGGGTACTGAAGAGTAATTTTCTGGGACCATAGTTGGAACCTCATTAGAATCCTTTGTGGGTTAGACTTAAAACTGCCTGGATTTATGGTGCATAATTTAGACTGCCGATGCTTTCATAAAGAGTTATCGCGATATGCTTCAATGTGCAGTGGCAAATTTCATGGATAGATGTTATGGCTACTGTGAGTTTCTTCGAGGATTTTCTGTGGTGTTTTTTGGGTTAGTTGGGTTATGACTAATATGAGATTTCTGAGTCTGCTGTCTGGGCTCAGCTTTTTGTGTATTCAATACTCTTCTAAGTTCTAATGTGCATCACATATTTTTTTTGGGTTGATTAGAAGGATAAGACTTTAGTATCGAAAAAACGAATTCAATACTGGATCAAAAAATATTTGTGGCCATACATCATCGATTCATTTATGGTGATCAATTCTGAAGACTGAAAAAGTAGAATGAAACAGTAAATAAAAAAGCTTTATAAATTTCATGTATTTAGTTGGTTGAAAAAAGGAGAGATGATACCGAAGAGTAATTTTTTGGTACCATAGATATAACCTGTTTAGAATCACCTGTGGTTTAGATGCCAAAAGATTAACTGACAGGATTGATGTTGCATAATTTAGACTACTGATGCTTTTTTCATTATCTTTTTTTTATAAAGTTTTGTCATGATATGCTACAGTTGGAGTGGCATATTCCATGGATAGATGTTACCCCTACTGTGAGTTTCTTTTAGGAATTTCTGTGGTGTTTTTTCGGTTTGTTCTTTATAATAACATGTGGTTGTTGAGTCTGCTGCCCCTAATTTTGGGTAGAAGGGGCTCAGCCTTTTGTGTATTCATCACTCTTTTTATGTACAGCATATATATTTGATCATGGGTATATGCATTTGGGAGTTTTGTGATGGGATGTCTCACCTCCTTACTAACTGTTCACATCTCATGAGGGTTGTGGTTAACTTATGGAATTTTCCTTTTTAACCTTCTTTTATTTCGTGCAGAATGGAATCTCAGATCAAGCACGCTATTGTGGTGAAAGTTATGGGTCGGACAGGATCCAGAGGGCAGGTGACTCAGGTGAGAGTTAAGTTCATTGATGACCAGAACCGGTTTATCATGAGAAATGTGAAGGGACCAGTCAGGGAGGGTGACGTTCTCACTCTGCTTGAGTCAGAGAGGGAGGCAAGAAGGTTGCGGTGATTGCTCTTTTGAGTTTTAATGCCTCCTCAAGGTGTTTAATTGCTAGCTATTGTGTCAGACTGTTCCATTTCAAACCCTTATCCCATTTTGTTTTGTTTTTGGGTTTTCATACATGACTGGTTTGAGTATGAGCATGTATGAGATTCTTTTGAGTTTTCAATTAAGGTGAACGCATCTGAGTCCTGTATGTCTCGGAATCAGCATTAATACGGTTTGATTAATTTGCAGCTTCCTGAGAATACAATTTTAAGGAAAATACTACAAAACCTAGATGAAATATAAAAAATTACAACTCAAATGTATATCATTTTTTAGATGGGTTTGGTTCCTAGGCAGTTTTGTTGCAATGTTCTGTGTAGTTAGTTAATACTTAACTGTTCTGACATCACATAGTTCGGTAGCCGACTTCCGTTAGAAGGTGGCTAGTGTAAGGAACTGTACTTGTTTAGTTATTTGTCATATGTTTTTGGGATTTGACTATGGTACCGTTAAAAAAATTTTGGTATCATATTTTTAAAATTTATTATTTTAAAGGCGTTTTACAATTTTTGAGGGTTATTTTTACAATCAAAAAATTTGCCATTTTTGTGATTGATTTATTGTTGTTGTAGGTGTTTTTATCACATTTGTGGGTAATTATTTTGACTTTTTTCTTGGGTATAAAAAATGTCATTTTTATTTTTGTGAGTGATTTATCACATTTATGAACATTTTTACCGTATTTGTAGTAATTCTTTTTACCATATTTTTGGGTACCACAATTGTGGTAAACGTATGGGATTTGTTTTTTTTTTTTTTACCCGTTGTAGTCAAATCCATGTTTCAAATGTTGAAGCAATTGAATTGAAGATCTGAGATGATGTTTAACCAGAAGTCTATTCTTTGGGCTTACTTCACCTTCTTAACTAAATTGATTGCCCCAAGTTCAAATGGGCGAGCAAGACTTGTGAAACTCGTTTGATGGTTAGAAGTATGTGCTGTCAATTGTGTTGGGTGGGGGCGGGTTTATATTGAATCTTAGCGTAATATTTATACTCGATTTGTTTTTTAATTTGTGTTTGACGAATTGTGTTTGTATCGTATATGAATTATATATAATTGATATATAAATGAGTTGTGTTTTGTATTTCTTTTTAATTGAGTTTATTCATAATTAATTTGTTTATTAATCATGTCGGATCCACTTGTTTATTAAACGGTACCTTAAAGAAGACCTAGTTGAACCAGAATATAATCCTTACCAGATCGACGGCCTGACATTTGACTCTATTTGGCTATCTCTCATCTCCTTTTCTGGTGAGAGGAAAGCACAAAAAAGGTTAAATAAATAAGTCTCTTTAGCTTTAAGGGAAAATGTGTGAACGATTGCAAGAAGAGAAGAAAACCAATTGCTCTTATCCAACACCTAATATTTTCGGAATGGTCATCTCGTAACTATTGAGATCTATTTACATGTTTGTTCTAAGAATTTTTGGGCACAACTGAGTTTAGGCTTTCAGTTGGTTACAAAAAAAAAATATAAAATCACTGATTTGGCCACAGCAGTGGGATGAATTTTTGAGAGGATTAAAATCACATTTGTTATTGGACGTTTATTTTGACAGATATATGAAAATATTTGACATTTCCTCAACTCTATCACTCAATCAATTCTGTTTTGCTAAATCCAAGCTCGTCGAGGTCCCAGGAAACCAATGTCAACGTGATAAGTTGCATGACTTGGTGTTAGGGAGAATGAGAATGATACGTATGGGTATCAGAAATGGAGTACATTAGGCATGTAGCTTAAGAGAGTATTAAGCAATAGAATACTAGAATTATTTGGTTTATATCTATTTTTTTAATAATTCTGGATAGTTATACGGGTTCGATTCTCCTCTAATTTCTTAAGAATTAGAGGATCTTTCAGTTCTCTTTGAATTGTGAGGATCCTCCCGTTTTCTTTTTAATCCAAACACTATTTGACAACGGCGAAGTTTTGTTGACAAACTTAAATTTCCTATCTAAGAAAGCAAAAATCTGAAATTTTCAATCAATTATTATTTATTGTTGTAATTTAGGGAGGATAAAAAGGGGTTTAAAAAAAAAAAAAAGTAAACAATGACTGAAGGCGTTAGTTGGACCATGGGCTCTTGCGGCCCAATATGGCTCAAAAGATCAATCCAAGTCCAAGACCACTCGAAAAAGAGGGGCATATGTAATTTGTGATAAAAGAAAAGGTCATTTATGACAACTAAAAGTCCAAAAGCTCGCTCTTTTTATTGCCCCTACTAGGGTTTAGTTCATCTCTTCCATCTTCTTCCTTTGGGGCTTCGACACGGCTGCCTCCGCACTCCCTCTGTCCAGGTGAAGGTCTCTCTCTCTCTCTCTCTCTCTCTCTCTCTCTCTCTCTCTCTCTCTCTCTCTCTCTCTCTCTCTCTCTCTCTCTCTCTCTCTATGTATATTGAGCATATACGTTTATATGTGTGTTTGTATAACATTGGTGTATGTATTTATCGATTTTGCAGGTGTGTATCGAAGAGTTGAAGAAGCAATGGATTCTGCTGTTATTACTTCTACCATCCAGAATGACGACAAGATTCATAGCGCTGTGATGCTTTTCAACCGGTGGTCCTATGACGACGTTCAAGTTCATTCTCTCTTTCTCTAGCTTTCTTTTCGTCTGATCGCTCTTTACAACTTAGTTAATTCACAGTTCTATTTTCTGCATTTCATGCTATTTTTCTCCTTGGGTTTATATTTTCTTCAGATCTATTATATTTATATCTGGTGGTAATTTGCTTTCTTTCATTTTCTTTGAGCTTATATGCATTGTATATATAAAGACTAAGCAATTTAGTTATCTGATTTGTTGAGACGAAATAATTTAGAGAATCTTTGAAAATGTGTGTAATTTTCATGTGCTATTTATGAAGGAGTGATTAGAAAAGGGAGCGAATAAAAACATGTCGAATAAAAAAAATTAAGAAATAAATGAATCATTGAAAATAAAGTACGAATGTGGATGAAAGCCCTACCAAATGGAGGTATATTTGTTGGCTAATCAATCTTTTACTAACTATAAGCAGATTGCGTTTATCTTTGTTATGCACTATATCTGCATCGTGTGGAGATCTGATGGTGTTGTTAGGCTCCTAACTTTCTGGATATTTTATTTTCTGCGTGTAATATGTTTAACATAAATTGACATTACATGGGAATCAATGAAATATTAGTGTGTGCTGTTGTGTGAAGTATCATGGAATTTTTATGATCAACTAATAATCTATTTAAAGAATTTGAAGAAGTCATTTACTACCTATAGTTTGCAAGTGTTTTGAACTTATTTGCAGTATCTCTTATTTTACATTGATTTGTGTTGTCACTGTTTTAGCTCAGTGATATCTGCTGTAGCGCTTGGTGTACCACAACTGTGTGATATGACCGTAATGTGAAGTTTATGCTTTAATGCTCAGAGAGGTTGCACTTGGGATGTTTTCTTCAGATCATTTTTCTAATGTGGGTTTGTGTTGCATTTTTTCTGCTTGTGCTCTTGTTTTGGTTACAACATGTTTGGTAAATCGTTAAAGGGTGAATTTCTTAGTTCAAGTGCTTGATTGCGATAAATAACAGCCAGACACATATATTTACACTTCGATCTCATGGTCCAAGGCTGCTACAAGTTCACTATGTCATTGTATACTATATTATAATAGTGTGAATGACCAACTTCGGTGTGAATTTTGCAATCTAAACAAATTGATTTCAAACAAAATGGCCTAGATCTATTGATTTGTGAGTTATAAAAATTGGTTGCTATAGATTTATTGTTTGCTAGGTTACACAGGTTTGACACTACTTTAAATTTCATTGCCTCAAAATTTTAATAAAATGTTTCGGCATTGTCTCTTTTTTGTAAGCGCCTGTGTTTATACCACTACATGTACCAATTTTTCATTCGTTGTTAATCTGAATTGCTGTTCTTTCTTTTTTTCTTTGCTTTTTAATTAATAAGTCATGTGGAAACATTCGCCATAACTGTTAGTGTGAAACCTGTTCGATTTTTCATAATTACTATTGTTGGACTAATTATCTAATACTCTGACAGACATGGCTAGCTAATAATCTGACAAGTTGGTTGTAGTCAGTGTTACGTTTGATACAATTACAATGACCCACGTTCTAGATTTGGCAACCCCAATGAGTTGGGTTCTTGATCCAGATCACTTTAATGTCCAAACCCCAAATTGTAATGCAAACTCTAGATTGATTCGCTTTGGAACATGTATCAAAGATGTTAAATAAATATTAATTACGTGTGCATGGATGTATAGTTATATATAACTTTAGATAATAGGAAATCGAGCAAAAAAATAGTAATTGACTGTGTTTATGAATTTACTATTATATATAATTTCATATACTAGCTAAAGCAATCTAGATAAAGGTTTCAGAAAGAACTACGACTTGAGCACCATACCAATGAAGCCTAGATTGGGATTTTTGTAAAGAGAAGTATGCATGGGTGTGCAATTGAAGGGATTTAATTACTTTGCTTCCATATTGCCTAAGTATTGTTTTTTAGCAGTCCGAAAACATGGATTAATGGGTTCATGCAGTTGTATTTCTCTATTTGAGTTTTCATTAGTTGATCCATTTCTTATCCTTCGTAATGATGTTTAACTTTATTTTCCTGAAAAAGATCCATATTTGTGTGTGATTGATCTATTGTCCATACTTTAGCCCCACTAACTTACTTGATCAAGCAGTCTTTATGATGTTCTACTTGATCCCATGTTACTATACATCAAATTGCTCATCCCTCCTTTAAATTTTGCAGAGTTGAGTATTATTCTAACCACCTTTGTGGTCTTGTACAGGTCAGTGACATATCCGTGCAGGATTACATTACTGCAACAGCATCAAACCATCCAACCTATATGCCTCACACTGCTGGCAGGTACCAAGCCAAGCGGTTTAGGAAGTCCCAGTGCCCCATTGTGGAGAGGCTGACCAATTCCCTTATGATGCATGGGCGGAACAATGGCAAAAAGTTGATGGCTGTTCGCATTGTTAAGCATGCTATGGAGATCATCCATTTGTTGACTGATCTGAATCCCATCCAAGTCATCGTTGATGCTGTTATCAACAGGTATTCAGATAATCAATCGTTCCGTTTTTTAAATGGTTTATTATTCTGTTGGAAGTTGAAACACACATTCATGAGTGATCTATTGACTTCATGGGAATGGTAGTGCTTAGAGCACCATTTTCTTGTTCTCTGTGGCAACTAATTTCATTTCTTATTTGATCTAGTGGACCTAGGGAAGATGCAACACGAATCGGTTCTGCTGGTGTTGTGAGGCGTCAGGCTGTTGATATTTCTCCCCTTCGACGTGTTAACCAGGCAATATATCTCCTTACAACTGGTGCCCGTGAGAGTGCTTTCAGGAACATAAAGACCATTGCTGAGTGCCTTGCTGATGAGCTCATTAATGCTGCCAAGGGTTCTTCCAACAGGTAAAGGAGTGGGTTTTTTGTACTCTTTTTCTGGTGGTCGAGACTTCATTACATTGATCTCTACCTGGCACTTCTCATCCTGTTGCTTATTTAATCCATGCCGTTTTTTGATTTTGTTTTATCCTTATGCTTTCAAATTTCTTCAAGATAAAATTTGTTCATGCATATTTTCTGCCTATATGCAGCTACGCAATTAAGAAGAAAGATGAGATAGAGAGGGTTGCAAAGGCCAACCGTTGAGAGTGGATCTTTTAGTGGATGGAGTGGAGCAGCTTCATATTAGGACAATTCTACACGATCTGATCTCTCTTTTTTCTTCTCGTAGCTATAGGAACTTCTCAACAAAGCAGTTATGGTGGCGATCTATTTGCGGTTTTATAAGAATTAATGTTTCCCCCTATTCTATGTTTTTCCCTATGGAATTATTTTGGATTCGCCAGAGATATTGAATGGATGATTTCATTGTCTTCTACTCCTTTAAAATGGAATATTTAGGCTGATCAGTTGCTTGTTGGTCGTTACATGTTCATAACACTGACTCTGAATTGTCCCCTCTAAAAATGACTATTTTTATGCAGTAAGTTTTATTTAAATTGTAATAAAAAAATGTCAACAACAAACATGTTTATATTTACGTCCAAAATTAAATCATAAATATAGAGAAAAGAAAAAATAATTTAAGAATCGGTTAGAGTGGGGGGTGAATGTTGGTGGTGGGTTTTGGGTGATGATAGTTGTACTGGTAACTATGAGTGATGGTCATAAAAATTCATTTGCGACGATATTATCATCCTCTTTTTTTCTTATTTATGATCTAATTTTATGTCTATAAATAAATTCTATTGTTCTCTGGCCTTATTTGTTCATGGGAATCAGCCAAAGGGGATTTCTCAATTAATGATGAGACTCTATTCCTAACTTGGTGGTTAAACTCTACTGCGGTGACGATACTGTAGGGAGGTCATACGGAAAAATAACTCGACGTGGTCGCAGAAAAATCACCTATTTTTTCTTCACGGTCATCAAAATAATCCAATAAGTGTATTTGTTAATGCAAACGACACTCATTCATGTGATTATATCATAAATGGTTACTAAATTCATTGATTTTTTTGAATATATTAATTGATATACTTAAACATTGGGTGTTTTGAAAAGCCAGAGGTTACCAATAATTTTTTAAAAAAATATAGGGGGAACAATGATAATTTTTAGAATTTGAGGCGGGCCACAGTTCCGTCCCTGATTAGAGTTAAGGAGGATTTGGAGGTAAGACGACAAAAAGAAGAAATAAAAAGTCCGTGCATGACACGTCTGATCGATTGATTGTCAAACATCATTATGATTTGGAGATTTTTCAGACACATTTTTTGATTTTTCATTTTGTGGACACAGGTGATGAGAACAAATTTCGAACAAATAATATCGAAGCTTTTGATCTCATTTCAGGATGACGACCCTGTCGTGCAGGATGCATCTATTTGTGCAATTGAGATGTTGGCTTTGACTTTGGGTGAACACTTCCAAGTCGGATGTCACCTCGTGCTGCCTGCATTAGCTGAAGTGATGAATGACTTCCCAAATCGAAAAATGCGGGTTAGGGCTTATTTATGTACTTTTACTCTGGCGTTTGAACTTGTTTGGGACAAGACACTGAATCTTGCTAACCTTTTCAACAAATTAATGGACTCTAAACATTTATGAGGACATCTACACTTTGGTTGTTTTCTTTTAACATAAATGAGAAGCATTTTTCTTCTTTCTGTTGGGAGGATGTGCCATGTTCGTAAAATACTTATTGATATTTTTGATTTAAATCATGCAATTAATTGTAAAACAGTAACACATAAAACTGATCAAATTACATAATGGAACGGTTTAAGAATTTGATCAGGGCTAATGTTTGATATTATGTCTTTAAGACAGATTTCACCTCCACTATAGTGATTATGGGTCCTTTAGCATTTCCCTCTCAGGATACAATGATCACACACACAAAAACACTATAATATGTATGTTCAATGAACCAAAAATTGTGTTTCATACTCTGAGAAATGGACACTACATTCTAATGACAAAAATAATGTATGCAATGAGCGGTAATCACGAATTTTATAAGTGTTTTGTAAAAAGTTCTTTTATAACAACAAAAAATTCACATCAATTCTTTGTTATTTGTATGATGCAGGGCAGTGCTGCTTCAGCAATTCTAGTTGTCAGTGAATATTACACTCGGGACAATCGAATGGAACACTTGGATGGGAGTATAAGGAGTTGTCTTATAGTATCAAAGGTATATCATCATTTAACATTGCAAGTACAATATCCCAACAAGCCCATTGTCAAATAATTCATATGCATGTATGTTACAAAAAACAACAAACAAATATAAGTTTTTTGGACCCTGTATGGCTAAATCTTACACTCATTATCTCAATCTAAAATTGGCATCTTTTTTTTTTCCTATTTTTTGTATTTAAATGTACTTGTATGAGTTTTAAAACTTAGATACTAATTTTCAGAATTTTTGTTTTTTAAAATATATATATTTTAATTTGCACATAACAATCTATCACTCTCTTTATCAGTTTTCAACTTCCTCAAAAGTCTACTGTGATTAAATTTTCAACCCCATTCAAACTCCTCACTACTGTTGTCTACCTTTTCTCATCAAGTAATAGATTTGTATAAAGTTGAATGATTTAATAATAATGTATTGATCACATCAAATTAAATCATTTCATATGGCTTATATAACTATTCTCACAAAACTATTTTAAATTTAAATTTTTCATTTTCCTTAATTTAGCAAAATAATAAGTAACTTTTCAAGTTTGGAGTCGGTGTTGGTGAGAATACGTGGGGATGATAGAATTGTGACAAGAGAGATTGAAAATACCGTGCTATCGCTTTTTATCCACGCTTGTATGTAAATTGCATGCAATTGAATTACTTGTGGGCATCGTACATAGAACCGCTTTAATTAGTTAATTAGCTGGCATGATGGAGCTTATATGTCGTTCATTTTTAATTTAGGAAGTCCAGGAGTTCGTGATGGGAATTCGTTTACAGAGTGGGGGATGTTTCGGTGGCTTAAGATGTTATCAGAGGTACTACTAGAGACCATTTTTTCTTGGTGGTTAGCCTTTGATTTCTTCAATCATAATTGAGTAATGTGTATAGCATATTAACTGCCAGAGCATTAGAGGAACAGATTGTCGAAGTTATCTTTTCATATATCTGCTTATTTTGACTACATAATAGATAAATCCCGTATGGGTCCAACTTTGGAGGAACTAAGAGCAAAACGGAGAGCGGGATTTTTCCCCTTACCTGGAAATTCTCATGTCCCCTGTGTTTAATGCTGCTGCTCAAACATCTACAAGAAAAAGGCTATGGCTTGCCATGTGTTGTGCTTCTGTGTTGATGAGTTGAAGGAGTTACTTTTTCCCCTGATTGGTCGGGTAAACTTTGATATGTCTAATTTTAAGCATCTCTTGTTACGCTTGTTATGGCAGTAGTTGTTTAAACATTCGTAAATCATATAGGTTGTTGGTGCACTGGTTCCATTTTTGAAATGGTGTAAGCATCCCCTTGTTGAAGACGCAGCAGTTCGACCTTATAATTTTAAAGAAATTAGAATAGCTGCCGCTTCAGGTACTAGACCAATTGGAATTATTAGGGTAAATTACATTTTACTTCCTTAAATTATTACTCTTATTTCACTTTGTATCTTCAATTATAAAATTTCTCATATTACACCTTAAAGAGTTAATTTTATTTTATATCACTCCAATTGATAACGAATATCAATTTTTTTACAGTAAATGCGCATGAGAATAGTTTGTTCTGCCAATAAGCAATTGCCTATTTCACATGTTCAGGTCAAAATTCTAGAAAAATATATATATCTATGACTTTGCCCGTCCTATGCTTCAAATTTTCTTCCTCTGACCGACTTTTTTTTTTTTTTTTTCCAGTAAGCATTTTAGTTGCAACTAAAGTAAAATAAAGTGGTACTAGATACTTGACGAAATACTCTTTGGGGTTTTCCTCCCTATTTTGAAAGATTTTTAAGTTTGTTGTTATCTATTGGAGTGATATGAAATAAAATTGATACTTTAAGATATATTGTGAAAAATTTTATAGTTAAGAGTACAAAATAAAATAAGGGTAATAGTTTAGAGGGATAAAATGTAATTTACTCAAATTATTATTTTCTGTTAGCATGTGTATGTGTAGATCTTAGTCAATTTTCTTATGCTATCTTTTTACTTTGTGCAATAGCCATGCCAAAGATACTGAATTCAGCTACAGAAGTTGTAGAATACAGCGACCCACAGGACTATGATCAAAATATGCAATATGTCGAGACATTATCTAATATGGTCATAGGTGCTTTAGAGGAAGCTTCAGATTTGGTGAGTTGTGCCTATCTTACTTACTTGATTTTTTGGGCCTAATAATGTCAAATAATATATATATTTTTTCACTTATTTCTTTTTAGAGTTTTAAATAGTGGCGCTTTTACTCTTATATTGACCTGTTTGAACTGCATTTGTCTTTCAGGAACCTGACGAGGATGTTCGTTTTGACATATTGTATGCTTTGAATGACTGCGTACAATAGTTAAGTTTTGTTCAGGATTTCTTATAAAATTCAAAAAGCACTTCTTAAACAAGTATTTTTTAAAAGTGTTTTTAAAAAAATGTTTTCATTAAACAAACATCGTTTGAATGCTTAAACAGAAAAACATTAAAATAAAAAATGCGTGGGGGTGGCGGCGATGGTGGCGGTGGTGGTGGCGGTAGTGATGAAATATTTTATAGAGAAGTGATTTTAAAGAAGTAGAAATTATTTTATTTTATTTTTTTAAACTTTTGCTTTGCAGTGTCGAATTGCACTCTATCAGTACCATTCATCTTGTGTTGTAATAATTTTAATTTCTACACTCTTTTTTTTCTGGTGCTGATTTTATAACTTCAAAAATTTCATATTTTTTTTGGGAGTTGTTTAGCTTGGGACTTGTATGCTTCTAAATACTTTATTTTGTTTCAGATTTATGGGTCTCTTAGTACAAAAATTAGTTTGACGTAAATTATAATTCGAGAAAATGGTGGCCACCGTTTAATTTTGTTGGACAAATATAGATTTAAATTATATCAATACTAGTAAAATATTTACCGCAAAATTATATAGCTCACAAATAAATATATAATTGAAAAAGAATTGAGATAAAAGCAAATAAAGTGATCACCTTCGATTTGGAGAGGTGTATAAAACGTTGTCCTAAAGCTCTGGTGGCCTCCCTACGTGCACATATTATTGGCAATGAAATCTTTAAGATACAATCCCAAGCTAGCAGCCACTCTTCACATCGGGCACATACGATAGAGATAAATTATCAAGTCTTGATCTTGTTGCCTAAAATATCGAGAATATAAAAAAATACATAATATATAATAATAACAAATTGGCAAAAGAGAAAGAGATATAACCGATGAGATAAGTGTAGGCTTGTCAATGGATTGGATATGGATCGGATTTTGTCATATCCGAATCCGATTATAATTTATGTGATCTGACCCGACCCGATTATCCATCGGATTTGAGATTTATAATTCATATTCGAATTCATTAACTTTCAGATATCCAGTCCAAAAATTTGATCTAATCTGTTTATATACAAAGTAAAATTAACCTACAAATATCTCACAAATTCAACTCTGTACAACCAAAAAATTATAATGCTTACTCATTTGAAACCTTAACGAGCAACATAAATTGAATATGTCAACTTCAATTTTAGTTATAAAGAGTGAAGAAAAAGATAGAAGGAAAAAAATGTTGCAGATGAAAAAAATCGATATATATAAACTCACGGGATATAAAATATAAAAATAAAAGGTATATATATAATTTGGATCAAAATTGATAAATTTATATCCGAATTCATTAAATATAATATGACGGATTCGGATAATCAGTAAAAATTAATAATTCATATTCGGCAAATCAGGTTCGTATTCAGATCAAAATTCAGTCCATCGCCGGTTAAGTGTGCAAGTCAGAGTGTATTTTGTGAGTGGAGGTGGTAGCCTTATATAGGCTATTATCAAACGGCTAATGGTTATAAAGAAGTTAGTGTGGGTGCCTTTGGCAACACTTTGGTGCCTAACTGCCAGTGGACTCATTTCACTTTAGTGCCCAACTGCACCTGAAGAAATTCATTAAATGTTGGGTCACCGCTTGAGAGTTTAAAACATTTATATTTGATGGTGCTCGGAAATGTTAGCTCAAGTCCAGAACCACAATCCGATGGCTCAGAGAGAGGGTAAAGTGAATATATGGATTGGAATGGATAAAACTATGAGAAAAAGGCAAAGACAATATGAAAGTGGTTTACCTTAGCTGAGAGACTAAGACTACGTCCACTATAAGAAAGTCTCTTGCTCCTTGGAAATGTATATTTCTTGAAGAGGGTTATTACATTGGTTCTTTTGGCTTAGAGCTTTTTACAAGAAATGCTTAGAGAGTACAAGCTTATCTATGAGGTTAACCGTGTAGGCAATGAGGAAGATAATGATCGTGTATGTTCTGTGGTATAATAGTATCCTATTTATACAAGTAGTACTTCTAGGGTTTCTTGCGGCTCTTTCCTCTTTTTTTGTTGATTCTGTGGGTCCTTCTACTTTTGTCCTGTAGTGACTTTTGTCATATGGTGTCACTGCATCCACAACCCTTGAGCAGTTACATGCACCAATATTCTCTGTGACAGAGAGTGTGTGTTTGTTATGGGTGTTAGAAGTGGTTCCTCTGCCCTCTGGACACGTGGCACGATAGGAGTGATTCAGAATCAACAAGGAAGCTGAGCTCCTTGATCCCGAGCTTACCTCTTGCTGAGTTGGATTGGGCTGGTTTGGGTTTCTATCCTTCGGGCACTGTTGGGCTTCATCCTTTGGACATGATCCATTCTAATCTTGGAGTATTTTATAAAATTTAGATACATATTAGCCCTAATATTTCATAAAATTCAAACAGAAAAAAGGTTGAAAGTATCAATTGAGTCCCAGTTTTTTGCCCTTTTTCTTGAGTACCCCTCTAACATTTTCTTTTTTATTGCTGGAATATTATGAAAGAATTCATGTGTTAAACACTGAATAGAACTTGGTGTTGCGAATATCTTCTTGTTCCCTCACCAATATAATTATGCCAAGATTATCCTTATCTTGTATGAAGTGAAGCTCAATAGAAAGTTGCATTAGGGAAAATTTACTTTTAATATTTGAGTTTTCACAATTCATTTTCCTATTTTTTTGTGATTCATGATATCCGAAAATGGTTTTTTTTTAACTTTAGCACCATATGATGTCATGAAATTATGAGCATTTAATTAATTCGAACATCATTAAAAGGCTTAATGGGTGAAACAAAAGCTTCTTTTGTTTTTTTTTTTTTTTTTTTTGGGGGGGGGGTGCTCATCTTAACTTCAACACCATATGATACATGATCCATTGATGGGCAATTGAAATTCCATTCTGAAGCAAATCAATTGAAGTTTTCAAAAAAAAGTTGCCAAAAAAGCAACATACATATGATTTTGGACAACATTACTATATTTTTATTTGATTAAGTGTGCAATCTGCAAATTTTAATCTTTCAAGATGCAAATTAATAATTTGAAGATCACTTAGGGTACTAAGTGTCATTCCTCCTAACCTTTATGAGAGACCATGTGAACCCCAAATTTGTAGTAGCCACTCCACCAATTCATCCAATGGCACTCTTCATTATCACAAAAGACACCATAATTGATCTGATGGATATGATTTTCAAGTAATTACAAGTATTTTGAGCATAAATATGGAACGACGGGTTTATTAGTCTGAGATTAGTAGCACTTTGTGGGCATTCTAGCTTGATACCTATAGATTTCAATTTAATCTTGTATTCTCTTCTTTAATTGTTTATTTTTTGTTGGACTAATTAATTAACTAATTATCGAGTCTGAATGTAGACCCCCCCCCCCCCTTCACTCATACACCATAGATGATTTATCATTGAGAGAAATTGTGTGAAAAAAATAATGGAGAGGATCTAGATCCTAGGGGGACTAAATTATGTATAGGCCCGAAAATGACAAATCTTTGATCGGATTCAAACATTGACTCAATATTAAACTCGAGTAAAAATAAGTTCGAATCTTTTATTCAAACTTATACCAAATTAAAGGAGACTCAAATTTCCGTCATTTATCTTTTTTAATTTTGAGTTGTGTGTTTTAGTTTAAATTAGCAATTTTACCTAAATATTGTGTTGAGTAAAAATTTGAATCAAGATTAGAGAAAACCTAATACCATCAACAGAGAAAGCTCATAAACAAGTTGGGCATTAAAGATATATAGAGAAATAATAATAAAATTAAAAACCTAAAACAGTATTGAAGGGGTAGAGAGAGGAGATTTACAGGGGAAATAAAAGACAACAATTTTGTGTAAGGTGGGGAAATTTGTTGATGTGACAAGTAAATCTCAGCTATTAGCTGTTGGATGGTGTTATTTGATAAAATTACTAGCAATCAGATGTCGTTTAATATATATATATATATATATATATATATATATATATATATATATATATATTTTTTTAAAATTATTAATAAAGTATCTATATGTATGTTGTTTTAATCATCAGCCTTAATTAAACCTCTTCCACTCTGAGCTGAACTTAGAACAAGCGTCTCAACTTTATCTCTCTTTCTCCCCTATCCAAAATCCAAGCTAACATCTCCAACTCAGCCGTGTGAAAAGATGAAGCAAGTCTAAGCCCTACTCCAACATAACTGATAAGTTGGAAACCCTCGTCCTTCTGTCTGCTTCCAAGGACCAGCGCTCCTACATCGGGTGGTTCTTCCCCCAAAGAGATTTTCGCTGAAAAGCTTCTCTTCTCCTCCTCCGTAGACCTCGAGTACCATGTCATGTATGTCATTCTCCTTCACAAGTTACTCATCTGTAAATGTTAAGTGTGTTCCCTATCTTTCTCCGATGAAATGCAATTGGCTTGAAATCCTTTCTCTTGGACTCTGATGATGCACAAAACAGGTTTATACAAGATTAACAACGAGTGTACGATAAAGTGTAATTAATGGATAATTAATAAAACAATTAATGGCAATAATGTAAATATCGGGTCAATACACAGATATATAGTGGTTTGGTTCGTCTGACCTACTCCACTTCGAAAAACAGCAACGGTGGCTGAAGGGCTTTTATTGATAAAGTAAGGTGAACAAGAGAGAGAGAGTAATGGTTAGCTCCAGGTAGGAGAGAGAAAAATTATGTGTATGGTGTGTAGAGAGATGTCGAGATAGATCAAGAGGTGTCCTCTTATGTAAAGAGAGTTTACAATTTATAGACACAAAGTCTTGGTTAAGGCAGTGACGTGAGGGCAAATGTACTAACTATATGAGTAGCTATAAAAGGTAAGTGTCATAAGAGGTTGTCTTGATCTTCGAGAGTAAGTATCCGATAATTGCTTCCCACGTGCTCTAATTATTCTTGGATTCTTTGGACCTTGGGCTAAGTCAAATTCACGAACTGGATTTAACCTATTTTTTAGTTGATTTGAGTTTACTTGATTTATTGGGCTTGATCCAGTTGAATCTGGGCTTGTCACTTGTCCCCCATGCCCCAAGCCCTTGAGGTGGCAAGAGGTTGAGAGCATGAGAGTCTTTGGACAGATGAGGGGTCCTTGTTCTGCAAGGTGGTAGCTTCATTATCTGAAAAAGATTCCTTGTCCCGCATGGTGGTAGTGCTTCAACTTTAATATTGTAAATCCAAGCGCAGGTTAAGCGAAGTAATATATTTCTTGAAAGACCGAGGTTGAACTCTTAGGGAATTGTAAAATAGTAACAATCATACAAATACTAAAACAAACTTGTAAGAATAATTTATTTAAGAGATTGTTGAATTGAAAATATTGATTGAAGGAATTAAAATAATATAATAAAAATATTAGAGCATCAGGTACTCTCTCTCAATTCCATACAATAATTATTAAAGACTTAATTCTTAACCTTAGACAAGAATCAAATGTCGGTTGATTCAAGTCAAAAAATTAAGCAATAAAACCACAATTTATAATCAAAAAATTATTTAGGAAGCTGAATAATCATCCAATTATATTATTATGTGAAATAATGATATTCAACTTAAGCATGGAATAACCAGTTATTTACTCACAGGGAAATTCAAGCAATCAATATACATGACACAATGACTCAAAGATTTTTACAGGGCAAAAAATTTGCTTAAGAAATCAAAAGTTGAATTAATAAATATCACATATTATTAAGCTCAGATCGATAACATTACCATACTTCATTGAGAG